>JAKVIS010004397.1:0-14219 GCA_033119425.1 Bufotes viridis
GAAGGCAGCACAATCCACAGGTGGATTCAGGTCAATCTCTTTATTGGAACAATGTATGGCTCGACGCGTTTCAGTGAGTTGATACCATTTTTTATTCATTTTATCTTATTTATTGCCTTTCAGTTTTATTCTGTATCAATGATGGATATATTTAATACAGAAATATCAATACTCTAAATACTGAATTGTGAAGGGATTTTTTTTTGGGGGGGGGGAACATGGGAAGTACCCCTCAGTGCCACAGGGAATCGGATTGGGGTAGGTTACTTTTTAAGTTGTCTACCCACCTTCTGGTCATGTCTTTGGGATATATTTAGTTAGATGTTCATTATAAGTATGTTTGGATTTCTAGATTACCATGGTGGTCTTGGATTACCTTGACCTTTTTGTTGCTTTGGTTGTTCCCACTTAGATTACTGTAAACTGGGGTTCCTATTGTGATTTGGAAGGTTCTCATATTGAAGCTTTGATCCGCTAGGACTTCTGTACCTTACTATCTTTCCCTTTTGCTGCTTCTCTGATCCACTTTGGACCTACTATATTACCTCTCTTCCCACCTTTTTTTCTTCTTCTCCTCAGGAATTTTTCCCCTCTTAATGCACAGGGATTGAAATTAAATGTTCCAGAAAGAAGATCCTCCCTCCATCTTCTAAGAAAAGAGCACAGATGACCTTCATATAGATCTATATTTGTGCAGACACCATACCCAAGTTCTTCACTACTCACTATCCTAATGACTACCACAGTGCTTCGACTGAGTCCAAGTCTAAGAGGAAAATGCCTATTTTTGTCCGCAATTGCGGACAAGAATAGGACATGTTCTATTTTTTTTGCGGGGCTGGGCCGCGGCACGGAACTACGAATGCGGACAGCACACAGTGTGTTGTCCGCATCTTTTGCGGCCCCATAGAAATGAATGGGTCCTCACCCATTCCGCAAAATTCCTGAACGGATGCGGACTCTTTATACAGTTGTGTGAATGTAGCCTTAAGGAGTGTTTATAATGTGAGAGAGCAGAAATAAGTCAGTCTGCTTCTCAGATGACGGAAAAGACAGAAAATCCACAGGCAGCTAGTAGAGCCAGTCAGCTCTGTACACAAAAAGAATTCCATATTGTTAATAAAGACCAATTGAAAAAATAATTTTTAGCTCAAAATGAGTACAATGCAATAATAATAATAATAATAAAAAAATGCCCCCAAAGGTGTACATAGCCTTTATGTATCAGAAGCTGGAAGCTTTAAATGTCACACTACCAACATCGTTAGTATCTGAAATAACTATTTTGATGGGCTAGGGATTCCCTTATGTATCTAGGCATCTTTCTAATCAATTATCTTTCGCTCTTAATTATCTCCCTATTCTTCAGCCAATCAAGGCATATCTTTTCATTATCACCTTTACTTGAGTTGAGAGGTGTTCAATATTTAAAATTAATATAATTCCTTGAATTTTATACTTCTTCCAAGCCCTTCCGATTCACATCCCCTGCATTTAGGCGGGCACAGATGTGTTTTGATCAAAATGTGTTGGCTAAGAGTCTCAGATTTTATCATTAGAGTGAGGGCTTAGTAAAGTTCATATGTTATGTTTGGCTCTATTATTATAGTGCATTATTTTCTGTGACTTTATAAATGTAGCCATGTACATCCGCAACAATTAGTATCATATCGTGCAGGATGTTTTATATTTATTTTCCGTGATTTGTTTAACTTGTCTTGAAGGAGTGGCACCTTAATGTGTGAATGCGCTCCTATCCTGGCAGTAGCAGTCATGTGCACTTTTGCCCCACCTATCTAATAGGCGACCTTGATTAGGTGGTACATATAGCTGTGTGTGCTCCTCCTCTCATTGGCTGCTGTTGCACACAGAGGTAACTAAGAGCAACACACTATATGTGCATGGTCTGCGCTCCTGAATAAAAAGCATAACGGCATAGGGAGGTTTAGCGTAGGACCTGCCTGAACTGAGACCACCTTGGCACTGGGTAGGTGGGCACAGATGTGTTTTGATCAAAATGTGTTGGCTGGCTTCCGGTTCCGGTGCTGCCATGGATAGCCGCGTGTAGTGCGAGATCCCCGACCACTCTCCCATTCTACCCGCTACTCCACGCAAATTGGGACGAGGTCCCAGCTAATCGGAGGCTCATACGATCCAGGCGGTCCGGTCCTGTGCATGGATCGCTACTTGCTCACGATGGGGAGCAGAACGAAGCAGAAGATGAGCCTCAAAGCTGCCAAGTCTGCAAACGGGACACAGGACATGGGGCCCCACGCTGAAAAGGCGGAAAGCTCCGCCGACCCTCCAGCTCAACAGAAGGAGAATGAGGAACCTTGTGAAGGTATGGGGATCAATTATCACTAGTTAGCCCTGGAGGTCGCTGCACGTATCTTACCAGACCTGCAGGAATCGTTGTCTTCAGCAGTAGTGCAAGCCATTCAGCACATGAAGACAGACATTGCCCAGCATGCGCAGCATATAGAACACCTGAAGACTAAGTACACGGTGGTAGCATCTGAGGTCCTAACAGCACAATCTGCCTTAAAAGGGGCGACTCGGGAGATTAAAAGACTGGCGGATAAAGTTGATGAACTTGAAAATCGCTCCAGAAGGAGCAATCTGCGCTTGATAGGCCTCCCAGAGGGCATACCCCCGCAAGAGCTAATACACATTTGCAAGGGCGCATTACCCGAAGCAGTAGGCCTACAAATGATCTGTAAGGTGGAACGGGCGCATAGCGTGGGCCCAGATTTGCGTTCCGCAGATGAAAAAACTGGAGACCAGCGTAAGACCTCTGGTCTGGGTCAGAGACCCAGACAAGTCATCTTAAAATTGATAAACTATTTGAATAAGGCGGAAATCCTGAAAGCATACAAAGAAACACGCACGACAGTGCAAATACGAGGACATTCAGTTCTCCTGTTTAATGATTTCTCCGCTGAAGTTCTTAAGAAACGCAGGGCCTTTATGGAAATCTGCTCTGAGCTCTTTTATAGGAAGATGAGGTTTACACTCCTCTATCCAGCCACGCTGAAAGTCTTTCACGAAGACGGCACAACATCCACGTTCCAAATGCCTTAAAGAAGCGCCAACGGCATTGAACTTGGAGGAAGAGATACAAGCGGGTAGAAGCGGGTAGGAGGAAATCATCACCAACACCAGCTCAATCTCCCGGATCGACAGAACAAGGGGACCCCAACCCAGGATCCAGAGGTTCACTAAAAGAACAACGTAAAAAGGCAAAATGGGTGACCTGACTTTGCTCCAGGAAGAGCACAAGCTCAATATTTTAGGGGCCAAGCTATGGCTAACAGAGATGGATGAAAGTAGTCACATCCCTGACGGACTAGGTATTGTTATCTGATTTATTTTATAATGGAACACCTGGGAAATGCACCTGACCAGATTTACTGAGACCTTACATCAGCTTTATTTGGTTAATGTGGCAGGTTTTTCCCATTAGGACCAGGGGTTCTCAGTATTAGGCGGCCCATCACACGGGAGGGTAGTACGAGGGGGAGTTAATGGGATATACAGTATAATATGTAGCACTACTACCATGTCGGGAAGAAGTGAAGTCCAGAAGAGGGATGGCATGGAGTAAATATCTTCTATGTTTTGCTAAACTTTGTTAAAGTTTATACGTTCACTATGTTGATATGCAGGTTATATCTAATGGTAATGTTTAACACTTCACCCTATATATCCAAAGCCTGTCCTATGTCCGTTGCTAGTGATATCCAAGACGGTTGGTCACCACAGTTAACATAATTTCGTGGAATGTTAAGGGTCTCACATCCCCGCTAAAAAGGATGATGGTATTACGCCACCTAAACATGCTGCAGGCTGACATCGCACTCCTCCATGAAACACACTTGGAGGAGAGAGATTTCCCGTTTATGCGGAAACTGTGGGTGGGAACAGTGCTGTGGTCTCAGTCAGTGGCACGTAAAGGAGGGGTTCTGACCAGGGCTGTGGAGTCGGTAGATAAATTGTCCGACTCCGACTCCTCAGATTTTGAAACTACCGACTCCGACTCCGACTCCTCGACTCCTCTGTATTTAATATGCAAATACGAAGCTGTTCCACCAAGTTCTTCTAATCTCCTCTAGCACAGAGAGGTAGTTGAGCAGAAGCTGCTGCCTTCTCCTTTGTGTGCTGATCTTCTGCTGAAGATAGAGCAGTGGGAGGATCCAGGACGGGGCAGGGGAAGGGGCATTTATTTTAAAACATGATTTTCCTAGTAGAATCCCATAGTCATGTTTAAAATTTAAGCTAACAATCTGAGTTTACATGTTTTATAGCCTTAGCTGAATGATAGCAGTTTTTCAAATGGTTTACAGCTTCAGTCTTGAACTATTGACTATCCATTCCCTTCACTTATACAAGTGTCTCCAGTCCTTAATCAGTTATCAGTGAGAGGCGAGGATAACCATGGATTCCCTGTAACAGCAGACCACAAGACGATGGAAAGTGTAAGTATTGCTGCTCCTTAAAGGGATACTGACAGGCTGATTTTCCAGCTAAAGATATATATATACTGGTATTCATCAGAGAATTAGGAATAAAACTATTCTAATGTTACCCCCAGTTAAGCTGTACTTGTGTTTAAAAAACATTTTAATCTGTATGCAAATTCACTATCTTTGTGCCCAATGGGGCAGCGTCTCCTGCGACTTTGTGCCCAGCCGCGCCCAGTACAGCTTCCCAGCGCTGTTCCCCTCGTTATTATTCACTGCACTGGCCTTTTTTTCCAGGCTAGCCGAGCGCTGAATTCCTGCGCAGGCGCACGTGTAGAGTGCTGGCAGCAGCCTCGTCTGGCTATGCTGAGGCTGTGCCAGCTTTCTCTCTTCCTCCTCGCTACCAAGTCCTGTCTAGTGCTGCCAGTACTCTACATGTGCGTCTGCCCCCTTGGGCACAAAGGTAGAGAATTTGCATATTGATTAAAACGTTTTTAAACACAAGTAAACCTCAACTGGGGGTAATAGTCGTCTGGTTGTATTCCTAATCCTCTGATGAATACCAGCAGATATATCTTTAGCCGGTAAATCAGCCTGTCAGTGTCCCTTTAACTGCATAGTAAAGCATATGAAAAGCGTGCTTCTTCACGGTCACTTAACGTCTTTGTTTAGCGGTAACGTGACGCACTGCATGCATTGGCCTTTATTCTTACAGTAGAGAAGTAATTAATTATAACTTTATCTGAATTGGGACATTTAAACTTGCTTTTTTTTATTCCAATTTTTTTTTATTCCAATTTAAATCTAGTAGGAGTCGGAGTCGGAGTCGGTCCATTTTTTGCCGACTCCGACTCCAGGTACCCAAAATTGCCTCCGACTCCTCGACTCCGACTCCACAGCCCTGGTTCTGACACTGTTGCGGAAAGAAATACCTTATTCAGTCCATTCTCACTTTGCTGATGCGGACGGCCGAATTGCTCAAGTTACCCTCAAATCCTCGTCATGTTTACTGAGTATATATAATATTTATGGCCCTAATGAAACTCACGATACCTTCTTCTCTAAATTAAAGGGCAGACTACTGTTGGACCCGATTCATGACAAAGTGATGGGGGGAGATATAAATGTAGTGGCTGATTGGGAAAAGGATAGGAGATCGGACAGAGTTGGCAAACCGCCGGCGAAAAGGCATGGGTCGATACTGACTGACATCATGACGTCCCTGGGCCTGGTAGATACCTGGCGCACATTTCACCCAGAAGGGCGCGAATTCACTCATTACTCTGCAGTACACAAGTCATGGTCGCGCTTAGATTATATTCTGGTATCGGCCTCCCTCTTTGGCAGATGCTTATCCTCAGAAATAGCGGACATGGTCATTTCCGACCATGCACCCATGTTGTCAACGTTACTGGATTGTGTGCCTAGAGGGAAGGAGTATACCTGGCGCTTTCCTTCCGATCTGTATGAGTCTGAGGAGTTTCGTAAACCAATTGTTGAGTGGTGGGATGAATATATGGAACTTAACAATGACCCAGATAATGCTCGGCTAACATGGGTGCAGCAAAAGTGGTGCTTCGGGGCAAGTTGATATCCCATGTCCCAGGAGTAAAGAAAAGCGTAGAATGCCATATAGATACTCAAAGCAAGGCACACCGGAGAGCTTATACTGCTTTCAAAACCTGACCATCGGACGAGTTGGAACAACTCTGGAAAAAGGAGAAGGCAGAATACGAACACTGGTTACAGAGGAGGGAACAAATGTTCTGATCTCAGGGAGAAGCCCAGTTGTATAGATTTGGGAACAAAGCCGGCAAGCTTATGGCCAGACTTGACAAAGGTTATAAGCCGTCTGCTCCTATTTTAGCCCTACAGGACAACGCAGGTATACTGAGAACTGATCCCGAGTCCATAAATGCGGTTTTGATGGACGTCTATAAAGATCTTTATGAGGAGGGGATAGAGAATGAGGAAGCAGGAGAGGAATGGCCCAGGAAAGTTAGGATGCCGCACATTTCCTCTGATGATCTAAATATGCTAAATGCCCCGATTTCACCCCCAGAAGTGACAAAAGTTATCTCTACTATGTCACTGGGGAAGGCACCCGGACTTGACGGGTATTCAGGGGAGTTTTTCAAGATTTTTTGTGATAGAATTGTACCTCTGCTAACTTCGATCTATAATGGATACTTGGGAGGTAACCCCATGCCCAGGGAAACAAATGTTGCCCACATTAAGCTGTTGCCAAAGCCGGTGAGAGACCCACTTTTGGCCTCTTCATATAGGCCCATTTCACTCATCAATGTGGACATTAAAATCATGTCAAAAATAATGGCAATGCGGTTGGGGGAGGTGATTCCTAGAATAATAGCCAACCCACAGGTGGGCTTCATAAAAGGACGGGCTGCGGTTTCTAACCTCCGCAAGGTTTTGGCAATCCTTGATGAGGTCAAACTTAGACCTGCGACTCATCCATGCCTAGCTATACTGACTATTGACGCTGAAAAAGCGTTTGATAATGTGAGCTGGGATAGATGGGAAAAGTTTTGGATGTTATAGGAGTAAGGGGGTAGTTCAGGAACTATCCGAGGACATTATACACCAACCCTTCGGCCAGGATTAACACGCCGGGTTTCTCTCTCCCGCTTTCAACTTATTTAAAGGGACCAGACAGGGGTGTCCCCTATCGCCTCTACTGGTTAACTTGTCTTTAGAGCCGCTTTCACGATTTTTAATTTCCACCAAGGACATAAAAGGGATAAGTGTGAGGGCGAGGGAAATTCAGCATGCCTTGTTTGCCGATGATCTCCTGATCTTTTTGGAGAATCCGAGGGAAGATCTACACACATTATTGCGACACTTAGCCGAGTTCGGTAGCTTTTTGGGTTTCAAAATAAATACGGATAAAAGCGAACTACTCCCCCTGAAGCAAAGAGCTAGGGAAGCGAACTGGCGAACTGGATCACGCAAAACCTTACTGTGAAAGTAGCCACCTCGCATATAAAATACTTGGGCATAATACAATCCTGATCAAAAGTTTAAGACCACTTGAAAAATGGCAAAAAATCATATTTTACATTGTTGGATCTTAACAAGGTTCCAAGTAGAGCTTCAACATTCAACAAGAAGAAATGAGAGTGAGACAAGACATTTTTTGAGCATTCAATTATTGAAAATAACGATTAAACAAACAGGCTGTTTTTCAGCTGATCCAAATTTTAGGACCACATGCCTTTAAAAGGCCAAATCTGTGCAAAGATGTGGATTCATTGTCATTTTCTGTCAGGTAGTCACACGTTGTGATGGCAAAGGCAAGAAAACTCTCCCTTTTTGAACGTGGTCGGGTTGTTGAACTGCATAAGCAGGGTCTCTCACAGCGCGCTATCGCTGCTGAGGTGGGACGCAGTAAGAGAGTCATTTGGAATTTCCTAAATGATCCCGAGTGTTATGAACAAAAAAAGTCAAAAAAATTTCACCAGCACTGAGCCGGAGGATCCGATTGGCTGTTGGTCAAGACACTGGACGATCTTCGACCCAAATTAAGGCCCTTACTGGTGCTGACTGCAGCCCCATAACCATCAGACGGCATCTGAGACTGAAGGGCTTCAAAAACAAAAAACCTCTTCAAAGACCTCGTCTCCTTGAACGCCACAGAACTGCTCGTTTGGACTTTGCAAGAGACCACCAAACATGGGACATTCAAAGGTGGAAGGTTTTATTCTCTGATGAGAAAAAATGTAACCTTGATGGTCCTGATGGTTTGCAACGTTACTGGCTTGACAAGCAAATCCCACCTGCGATGTTTTCTACGCGCCACAGTGGAGGGGGCGCCATAATGGTCTGGGGTGCTTTTTCCTTCAGTGGAACAATGGAGCTTCAGGAAGTGCAGGGGCGTCAAACGGCCGCTGGCTATGTCCAGATGTTGCAGAGAGCATTCCTCATGACTGAGGGCCCTCGTCTGTGTGGTAACAACTGGGTTTTTCAACAGGACAACGCTACAGTACACAATGCCCGCAGGACAAGGGACTTCTTCCAGGAGAATAACATCACTCTTTTGGCCCATTCTGCGTGTTCCCCTGATCTAAATCCAATTGAGAACCTTTGGGTATGGATGGCAAGGGAAGTTTACAAAAATGGACAGCAGTTCCAGACAGTAGATGGCCTTTGTGCGGCAGTCTTCACCACTTGGAGAAATGTTCCCACTCACCTCATGGAAACGCTTGCATCAAGCATGCCGAAACGAATTTATGAAGTGATCAACAATAATGGCGGAGCTACTCAGTACCAAGTTCATGTTTGGAAGTTTGATTTCTGTTTTGGGGGGGGTTAGTATTTTTTTGGAGGTGAGGTCCTAAACTTTTTATCAGCTGAAAAACAGCCTGTTTTAGTTTATTCGTTGTTTTCATTAAATTGAATGCTTCTCAAAATGTTTTGTCTCACTCCCATTTCTTCTTGTTGCATGTTGAAGCTCTACTTGGAACCTTGTTAAGATCCAGCCATGCTAAATATGATTTTTTGCCATTTTTCAAGTGGTCTTAAACTTTTGTTTAGGACTGTAGTATTTTATATGGGAGGTGGCTGCTTTGACAGTAAGGTTTTGCGTGATCCAGGACTGTACTATCGGATACTATCTATAACCTTAATCACCCACCATTGATTCAGAAAATTCTAAAAGATATAGACAATTGGATGCACCTTCCATTGTCCCTATCAGGAAGGTGTCATTTGGTAAAAATGGTTAGCTTCGCAAGCCTCCTATACACCTTGCAGACGATACCGCAACTACTTAAATACACAGATATCAAAACCCTAGAATCGGCGTTTACTTATTTCATTTGGAGGGGTAAAAAACCTCGAATTTTTCTCCAGAAGCTGTAATTGGCCAGATCAGAGGGCTTTTTTCTTCAACACATTGAGGGTTAACAGCCAAACAAACTCAATATTTATTACCCTGATTCTGCGGTTTACAGAAACACCCCACATGTGGTCGTAAACTGATGTAAGGACACACGGCAGGGCGCAGAAGAAAAGAAGCGCCATATGGTTTTTGGAAGGCAGATTTTGCTGGACTGGTTTTTAGATGCCATGTCCCATTTGAATAACCCCCCCCCGATGCACCCTTACAGTAGACACTCCCAAAAAGTGACCTCATTTTGGAAACTAGGGGATAAGGTGCCAGTTTTATTGGTACTATTTTGGGGGACATATGATTTGACGCTATATTACGTTTTTTGGAACCGTTTTTATTTTTTTTACAAGATTCATCTGACAGGGTAGATCATGTGTTATTTTATAGAGCAGGTTGTTACAGACACAATGATATCAAATATTTTTGAAAAATTTGTTTTTGTGTCTCCATTTTCTGAACTCATTTTTTTTTTTACTTTTTCTGCCGATCTTCTTGTGCAGGAGCTCGTTTTTTTGCAGATAGAGTTGAGGTTTTTATTGGTACCATTTTTGGGTACATACGATTTTTTGATCATTCATTATTACACTTTATGGGGCAAGGTGACCAAAAAATTGGTTGTTTTGGAACAGTACTTATTTTTCGAGCGTTCACCTGAGGGGTTAGGTCATGTGACATTTTTATAGAGCAGATCGTTACGGATGTGGCAATACCTAATATGTATAATTTATTATTATTTGTCAGGGTTTTACACAATAATAGCATTTTTGAAACAAAAAAAAAATAATGTTTTAGTGTCTCCATAGTCTGAGAGCCATAGCTTTTTTATTTTTTGACTAATTGTCTTAAGCTGCATTTACACAGGCGAGTTTTCCGCGCGGGTGCAATGCGTGACATGAACGCATAGCACCCGAACTGAATTCTGACCTATTCATTTCAATGGGGCTGTGTACATGAGCATTTTTTTTCACACATCACTTGTGCGTTGCGTGAAAATCGCAGCATGTTCTATAGTCTGCATTTTTCACGCAGCCCTAGCCCCATAGAAGTGAATGGGGCTGCGTTAAAAACGCATTGCACCCGCAAGCAAGTGCAGGTGTGTTGCGTTTTTCACTGATAATTGCTAGGAGATGTTGTTTGCAAACCTTCAGTTTTTTATCACGCGCATAAAAAACGCATCAAAACGCATTGCACCCGCGCGGAAAAAACTGAACAACTGAACGGCTTTGCCTGTGAAATCGCACAGTTTTCACTGAACGCATCCGGACCTAATCCGGACACGCTCGTGCGAACCCAGCCTTAGGGTCTCATTTTGCGGGATGAGGTGACGGTTTGATTGGTACTATTTTGGGGGGCATACGTCTTTTTTATTGCTTGGTGTTGCAACTTTTGTGATGTAAGGTGACAAAAATAGCTTTTTTTGGCACGGTTTTTATGTTATTTTTTATGTTGTTTATCGGACGGGGTGGATCATGTGATATATTTATAGAGGCGGTCATTACGGACGCGGTGATACCTAATATGTGTAGTTTCTTTTTTTTTTCTTTTTTTATAGGAAAGGGCAATTTATTTTATTATTAATTTACATTTTTATTTATTTATTTTTTAACTTTTATTATTTTCACAATTTTTTTTATCAAGTCCCACTTGGATCTTGCATTGCAAAGTATAGTACTATCAGGTTTCTTGGTAGATGGCAACACAGGACGCCTTTGCAATGGTTGAGAGAGGGAGCCCGGCATCTAGAGGTTTCCAGCAGAGTGTCAGTATACAGCTGACACTTGCTGCTGATGGCGGCGGCTCAGGAATAGAACCGCCGCTATTAAATCCAGCAGGGGGACCGCATCAGGGGCAGGGGGCAAAAATGGGGGTATTGCCGGAAAGGAGGGGGTACAGCCAGCATGGAGGGGGCATGGCCGGCAGAGAAGAGGCACACAGGGACATAAGTGGCACGGCAGGACTCATCAGGGGGCACAGATTGGGATACAAAATCAGCTGATGCTTTATTTCAGACTCTGATCTGCAGAGTGCAGATCAGAGCCTAAAACCGGAATTTTAAAACTGCCACACACCGACTGGTTAGTCTGCACAGACTAACCAATCGGACCGATCGTCGGCAAAGGAACACTATGATTGGTCCCTTGCCAGCATTACTGGACTGTATGCTGTCTGTAACAGCAGCAGTGCAGGGGCAGAAACTTTAATGCAAGCGCTTTGCAGCGCTTGGATTAAAGCGCTGCCATGACGTCTATACACATGCTAGTTTCACGGGGTATGTGCAGATAGACCGTAAATAGCCATAGGGCAGTCGTAAAGGGGTTAACCTTTTAATCCTACCTTTACTACGTAGTAACACACTGCCCCAAATGCTGGTGTGATGATCTGGGGAACCATCACATATGTGTATCAAGGTTTATTTTAGTGGTTCTTTGCCTTTAATTTTTTGTAATGTTCCAGAGAAAGTTACCTGTACGCACACTGAATACCTTTAGGATGGGCCAGGAGGCTTATAACAACGAGCTCAGCTCCACCGAGGACATCATCAGGGTAAGATGTGTCTTACTACTGCCAGCTCTCTTTGTATCATACGAGAATTAGCCAGATACCATATTGGGAATTGGTCAATGGGGAGCTCACTCAGTTGTCCATGGCCTAGGCCCTAGGTGACTGTTACTTATTTTACTCTGTATGATTGCCAGTATTTCAACGATTTCAGTATTTCACACTTCTTTTAACCAATCTGGAATGACGATTGTATTTAAAAACATAAAAATGGATTTTTATTCTTCCTTATTTCATATCTTTTCTTTAAACCTACTTATTCTCAAATCCTTGTTACCTCTTTTCCTATATCCCAGTTGTACCAATTTCTCAACATTTTGTGCTTCTCATATTTCCTATTTGAACTGGATATTCTTCTTGCATGTGTAAACTGGCACAAATTGTTGAAAAATTGGATCAATTGGGCTACAGGAAAGGAGAGGGAACGAGGATTGGAGAAATAGATTTAGGGAAAACAGATGAAATAAGTAGAAAAATCAGTTTGTGCTGTTTCTAAATACGATCATCATTCCAGATTTATTAGAAGAAAAGTGTTAAAATACTGGAATGTGCTTAAGTATCTTCAGAAATATGGAAAAATGTGGATAATGCTCTGCATACAAAAAAAAAGTACATAATTGAATATGTTAATTAGGAGATCTGTTCGTACAGAAAAATAGTAGATCAGATTTTTGCGCTACACAGAGCAGAGGGACATACTGTACCATTGCTTGAATTTTAGTAACTGCCGTACAGTGATTAAAGGATATAATGCTGTACATCCGACTAAAGGTAACAGGATACAAATCAGAGGTTTTACTACTTTTGAAATGCGTAATGTGATTTACTGCTTAAAATGTCCATGATGTAAATTGTATGTGGGTCAAACCACTCAATCAGTAAGGTTTAGGATACATGAACACAGGTTATGCATGACAAAAGAGCTTAAAAAAAAAAAAGGGGGGGGGGACGGGAGGGACAAGGATAAGAATGAGAGAGAAGAATTTGGTGAAACTATTGCCAGACATTTTGTAGAGAGGGCTCATCAGATCTCAGATGGCAGGTCTTGGAGGCTGTGAATGGTAAGGAGAATGAGGAAGATAATAACAGAGTGCTATTAGGGTCCATTCACACGTGCGCAAGTTGGGTCCGCATCTGTTCCGCACTATGTGCTGTCCGCATGCATTTTCATTTCCGCAAAAAAAACAGAACATGTCCTATTCTTGTGCACTAGTACAGGCCATGTGCACGAGGCCGGTGTTCGTGTTTTGCGGATCCCCAAAACACTTACGGACGTGTGAATGGAGCCTTACAGAGAAAGGCTTATTAAATAGTGAAACTGGACTGGTTAATACCAAGAGAACTTAATGAAATATGTAGTTTAATGCTTTTTTATATTTATTTGACCATTCTATGAACTAGAGGTTTCTAGTAATGAACTGTAATTTTTTTTATATGAAGTTAGTATTTATTATAATGTATAAAGCCTCATTCACACGTCAGTGTTTTGGTCAGTGATTGTGAGCTAAAACCAGGACTGGAGGCTACACCGAGATCAGGTAATAAAGGAAAGATCTGCACCTATTATTTGTTTAAAGCGGCACCTAGTTTGGCTCAAAATCACTGCCCGAAACACCGACGTGTGAATGAGGCATTAATGATTCACTATACCGACCTTCTCTTCCTACCTCATACATGAGTAAGGGCTCTTTCACACTTGCGTATTTCTTTTCCGGCGTAGAGATCCGTCGTCGGGGCTCTATGCCGGAAAAATCCTGATCAGGATTAGCCCAATGCATTCTGAATGGAGAGAAATCCGTTCAGGATGCATCAGGATGTCTTCAGTTAAGGACCGGAACGTTGTTTGGCCGGAGAAAATACCGCAGCATGCTGCGCTTTTTTCTCCGGCCAAAAATCCTGAACACTTGCCACAAGGCCGGATCCGGAATTAATGCCCATTGAAAGGCATTAATCCGGATCCGGCCTTAAGCTAAACGTCGTTTCAGCGCATCGCTGGATCCGACATTTAGCTTTTTCTGAATGGTTACCATGGCAGCAAGGACGCTAAAGTCCCGGTTGCCATGGTAAAGTGTAGTGGGGAGCGGGGGAGCAGTATACTACCGCCGTGCGGCTCCCGGGCGCTCAGAGTGGCGATCAGGGCGCCTACCACGCACATGGATCACGTGATCCATGCGCATGGGGGCTCTGACGTCATTCTGGAGCGCCCGGGAGCCGCACGGACTGTAAGTATACCGCTCCCCCGCTCCCCACTACTACTATGGCAACCAGGACTTTAATAGCGCCCTGGCTGC
>JAKVIS010004398.1:0-14160 GCA_033119425.1 Bufotes viridis
TTTGCGAAAATCGTTGCAGAACCGCAACGTCCCATCCGGCTTGGGTATCAGGACTATGGGACTGGCCCACTCACTTTTCGACTCCTCAATGACATCGAGCTTCAACATTAACTGTACTTCCTCCGCGATGGCCCGTCGCCGAGCCTCGGGTACCCGGTATGGTTTTAACCGGATCTTGGCCTGAGGCTCAGTGACGATGTCATGTCGGATGAGAGACGTGCGGCCAGGAGGTCCGAGAACACATCCGTGTTCCGACTGATGAACTCCCTGACTTCCTGAACTTGTTTGGAAGACAGGCTGTCTGCAATTTTACCGTGGTTACTGCTTCACAGGCCTCGAACTGTGGGGCTGGACCCTTTCACCTAGAAGCCCTGGCCGGGGGCTGTGGTCGCTCGGCTGTGTCCCTATCTTTCCACGGCTTAAGTAAATTCACGTGGTACACCTGCTCCGGCTTGCGCCGCCCTGGCTGGTGTACTTTGTAATTTACTTCCCTACCTTCTCGATCACCTCATAGGGGCCCTGCCACCTAGCTAGGAACTTGCTGTCAAGGGTGGGCACCAGAACCAAAACCCGATCTCCCGGATGGAAGCCCCGCACTCGAGCCTGACGATTATACACCCTACTCTGGGCTTGTTGCGCTGCCTCCATATGCTCCCGGACCAGCGGCAACACCCTTTCTATCCGTTCCTGCATCTGGGTGACATACTCAATGACACTTTTGTGGGGGACAGGCTGTTGTTCCCATGCTTCCTTGGCGATATCCAACAGGCCCCGAGGGTGTCTGCCATAAAGCAGTTCGAAGGGCGAGAACCCAGTAGAGGCCTGGGGCACCTCTCGCACTGCGAACATGAGATAGGGCAGAAGCAGATCCCAGTCCTTCCCATCTCTAGACACCACCCTCTTTAACATATTTTTTAGAGTTTGGTTAAACCTCTCCACAAGACCGTCTGTTTGCGGATGGTAAACGGACGTCCGTGAACTGCTTTATACGCAACAATTTACACAGTTCCCTCATTACTTTGGACATAAAAGGGGTCCCTTGGTCTGTCAGAACCTCTTTGGCAGGCCCACACGGGAAAACATCTCCATTAACTCTTTGGCAATGAGCTTAGCTGAGGTATGTCGCAGAGGCACCGCCTCCGGATACCGAGTGGCATAGTCGAGAATCACCAGGATATGTTGGTGACCCCTAGCAGACTTCGGTACGGGTCCGACCAGATCCATGGCAATGCGCTCGAATGGGACCTCAATTATTGGGAGAGGACCAGGGACTTCGGTAATGCGGCTGGGGCTATTTACCTGACAGGTCGGACAGGACTTACAGAATTCCTCTACTTCCTTAAAGAAACCGGGCCAGTAAAATCGCTGTAGTATGCGGTCCTGCGTTTTCTGCCACCCCATGTGTCCCCCAAGAACATGTTGGTGGGCAAGCTCCATAACAAGCTTGCGATATGCGGTGGGCACCACCAACTGTTCAACTGGCTCACCTCGGACTTGGTTCACCCGATACAACATATCCTGAAGGACAATAAATCGTGGAAACATTAATTCAGCCCCAGGTTTCTGGGGTTTACCATCAATCATTACAACACTTTCCCAGGCCCTGGTTAGGGTTTGGTCCCGGTGTTGTGCGGTCCCAAAATTTTCCCCTGAGACATTGAGGTCTGCCAACTCAGGTCCCGGTGGCAAGTCCTCCGTGTCTCCCACCATTACACTTAGTGGGGTTGTCTCCCTCTACCGCTGGAGCAGTGGTCACCCCTACTGCTGGCCCTTCAGACTCGGGCTCCCAGGGTTCTGGCCTTCCAGTGGTACCAGGCCACTCTCCTAGGGTTACCCCTGTCTCGGGTCCATCAGACAGTTTTATCGCCGGCCACAGTGCCGGGAAACCTGGGAAGTCCCTCCCAAGTATCAGTTCATGTGGGAGTTTAGCAGCGACAGCCACCTCGTGGGTCCACTTACCAGCCGCTGTGGACAAAGTCACTAGTGCAGTGGGGTAATCTTTTAGGTCTCCGTGGATGCACAGGACCCCGATTTTACGGCCGGTATACTCCGCAGGCCGTACTAGGGCAGCTCTTACCAGGGAGACTAGACTCCCGGAGTCCAGCAGGGCCACCGCCAGAGACTCTCCCACCTCTACCTGACACAGGTGGTTATTGTCCTGCCCCTCACGGGTGCCAGTTGCGCACAGCTTCCGTGCATACAGGGAGTGGCGCCCCATAGTTCACATCCATCGGCTCATCCCGATGCGGACAGTCGGCCCTGATGTGGCCTGGCTCCTGACACCTCCAGCATACCCCGGGAGGCGGATCCGCAGGGGGTACATTCCGGGCAGGCCTCTGTCGCCGAACGTCGGAACTGGGGCGGAGGCCTCCGGGTTTGACTGACCCCTTCCCAGCAAGACTCCCTGCAGGTTTCTGGTGGCCTCGTAACGCTCCACCAGGTCGACCATCTCCAGGGCATTAGTGGGGGATACCTGGCCAATCCAGTGCTGAAGGGGGTAAGGCAGGGCCCTCCAGAACATGTCGGCCAGCAGACGGTCCAGCATAGCAGTCGGACTTAGAACATCAGGCTGCAGCCACTTTTGCAACCGATGCAGCAACTCATAGTACTGCGGCCTGGCGGGTTCAGCCGTTTTATAGTCCCACTGGTGGACCCGCTGAGCCCGGACCAACACGCTTACCCCCAATCTGGCCAGGATCTCCCCTTCACCGTGGGGTAATCAGCAGCCTGGGCATCTGCCAAGTCAAAAAACTTGCTGGGGCCCGGATGCCAGGAACGGAGCGACCACCTCGGCCCACTGGTCACGGGGTAACTTTTCCCTCACGGCTACCTTCTCAAAGACCGCCAGATATGTCTCAACGTCGTCCGAGGGGGTCATCTTTGGGATCGCCGCACGGACCGCTTCCGGGCATCATGGTCGTGGTGGGACGCTCCTGCAGCTTGTAACGCCATTACGTGCTGTAACAGTAGCTGGTTGGTCTCCCGCTGCTGCACGTTAGCCTCTATGAGAGCTTTCACAGCCGCCTCCATGTTGCCAGTAATTCCTACTTGTAGCTTTGCTGGCTTAATATATGCCATGCACTTGTGCCCAGCAAAACAAACAAACTTCGGCGGTCACGCCAGCCTCACTGCGCATGCCCGCATCCGACACCAAATGTGGGAGTCGCTCTGGTAGACAGCGGTGCGGGTGCAGTTTAGAGGCAAAACCAGGAGTCCAGATTGTGCAACAAACAGTGTTTTATTCACACTTGCACACAAAATGAAAAACAGTCTCTTGGTGACAGTTCACACACAACGGAAATAAACGTAGCCAAACAAAAACAGTCCAACACAGGTTCAGTCACCTGGGAGGTGTAGGTGCAGGTTCGCACCACGCTGTCGGCCCAGCCGCAGGAGAATCCAGCTTCAGGTAGCCAGGAACACAACACCTCCTTGCTGAGCTCTTTCCTCCTGGACAGAGAACTCCCAGCCCTGCCAGCAGCTCCAGGATAATCCCACTCCTCAGACACAGCTGCTGGCTGCGTTTTATATCCAGCCCAAAACATGGACTGGACCGTGGGGAGCAGCCACCCACCCTACTCTTTAGCTGCTCCCAGTAAGAGCCGGCCCGGATTGGCTTTGCAGCCAAACTAACTATAAATGTCAAGCAGCACTAGCTGCTGCTGACACATAAAAAATCCGGCTCTTACCTCACCGAGGCCAGGAACCTCGGTGACACGTACCTGCCGTCGACCACAGTACCTTGCACCTTACCACAGTACCCACTCAATAACTTGATATTTCAGCTGCGCTATTGAATGATTATGGCTATAAAAATGGGATGGTATGGGGAATAAAAGATTTTTCTTTCTTATGGTTGACTTATGTTAGCTGATGCGATCCTTCACCATTTGCATAGTCTCCCCAATGTACAGCATACCGCATGGGCATTTTATTAAATAAATGACATTGGTAGTGTCACAGGTATAATAACCCTTAATTTTGTAGGACTTACCAGTATGTGGATGCTGGAAAAATAGCAATCCCCTAAATCTAGTGTCCCAGCAGTGGATGGCCAAGTTTATTAGTGTCCGGCAAAGGATATAGTTTGTTCTAGGGTGAAAATCAATAGCCAAAATAGCAATACCGTAAATCAGTGGTTTTAGCTATGGCTGGCCAACTTTAATAGTGTCTGGCAAAGGATATATTTTTTTCTGGGGTGAAATTTAATTGCCAGAATAGCAATACCATGAATCTGGTGTTCCAGCAGGGGATGGCCAAGTTTAATAGTGTCCGGCAAAGGAAATATTTTGTTCTGGGGTTATATTCAATTGCCAAAATAGCAATCCCTTAAATCTGGTGTCCTAGCAGTGGCTGGCCAAGTTTAATAGTGTCCGGCAAAGGATAGATTTTAATCTGGGGTCAAATTCAATTGCCAAAATATAAATACCGTAAATCAGTGGTATCAGCTGTGGCTGGCCAAGTTTAATCGTGTCTGGCAAAGGATATATTTTTTTCTGGGGTGAAATTCAATTGCCAAAATAGCAATACCATAAATCAGTGGTTTCAGCAGTGACTGGCCAAGTTTAATTGTGTCCGTCAAAGGATTTATTATTTTCTAGGGTGAAATTTAGTTGCCAAAATAGAAATACAGTAAATCTGGTGTTCCAGCTGTGACTGGACAAGTTTCATAGTGTCCATCAAAGGATATATTATTTTGTGGAGTGAAATTAAGTTGCAAAAATAGAAATACCGTAAATGTGGTGTCCCAGCAGTGGCTGGCCAAGTTTAATAGTGTCCGGCAAAGGATAGATAATTTTCTGGGGTGAAATTCAATTGCCAAAATAGCAATCCCCTAAATCTAGTGTCCCAGCAGTGGCTGGCCAAGTTTAATAGTACCCGTCAAATGATATATTATTTTGTGAGGTGAAATTCAATTGCAAAAATAGAAATACCGTAAATCTGGTGTTCCAGCTATGACTGGACAAGTTTCATAGTGTCCGTCAAAGGAGATATTATTTTATGGGGTGAAATTCAGTTGCAAAAATAGAAATACCATCAATCTGGTGTTCCAGCTGTGACTGGACAAGTTTCATAGTGTCCGTCAAAGGATATATTATTTTGTGGGGTGAAATTCAATTGCAAAAATAGCAATCCCCTAAATCTGGTGTCCCCGCAGTGGCTGGCCAAGTTTAATAGTGTCCGGCAAAGGATTTATTATTTTCTGGGGTGAAAATCAGTTACCAAAATAGAAATTCAGTAAATCTGGTGTTCCAGCTGTGACTGGACACGTTTATTAGTGTCTGTCAAAGGATATATTATTTTCTGTGGTGAAATTCAGTTGCAAAAATAGAAATACCATAAATCTGCTGTTCCAGCTGTGACTGGACAAGTTTAATAGTGTCCGGCAAAGGATATATTTTGTTCTGGGGTGAAATTCAATTGTCAAAATAGCAATACCATAAATCAGTGGTTTCAGCTGTGGCTGGCCAAGTTTAATAGTTTCCGACAAAGGATATATTATTTTCTGGGGTGAATTTCAATTGCCAAAATAGCAATACCCAAAATCTGGTGTTCCAGCTGTTGCAGGCCTAGTATAAATCTCTCCGTAAAAGGGTATATTACACTCAGCGTGCATCTACAAGTGTATTTCTTTCCGTTAAAGTGTATATTACACAAAGTGTTAAAATACAAGTGCTGAAAGCATAATCCTATATATTTTTTCATACGCTACTGTGCATCCCAAAGTGTAAATCTGTTTGTAAAAGGATACCTTTCATCCAGGGCCTAAATACTAGGCCTAAAATTGATATTCCCCTAAATCTGTGGGTACTGCTATGCCTGGATTAGTGTAACACGGTACATACATAGAAAGCCAGATAGTGTTAGGTGCCAGTAAGAAAAGGCCTGAATTTAAATTCAATACATTGGGCCAAATAATTTTTTTCTTATTGTGGTGAACAGTAACAATGAGGAAAGCAGCTAGTAAGGGATGCGGACATGGTCGTGGTGTTGTTAGTGGACCCTCTGGTGCTGGGAGAGGACGTGGCAGTTCTGCCACAGCCACACGTCCTAGTGAACCAACTACCTCAGGTTCCAGTACCCACCAGAATTTACAGCGATATTTGGTGGGGCCCAATGCCGTTCTAAGGATGGTAAGGCCTGAGCAAGTACAGGCGCTAGTCAATTGGGTGCCCGACAGTGGATCCAGCATGTTCACAACATTATCTCCCACCCAGTCTTCTGCAGAAAGCGCACAGGTGGCACCTGAAAACCAAGCCCATCAGCCTGACACATCACCCCCATGCATATCAGGGAAACTGTGTGAGCCTCAAGTTATGCAGCAGTCTCTTATGCTGTTTGAAGACTCTGCTGGCAGGGTTTCCCAAGGGAATCCACCTAGCCCTTTCCCAGTGGTGGAAGACATAGAATGCACTGATGCACAACCATTTATGTTTCCTGATGATGAGGACATGAGAATACCACCTCATTGGAGTTCGCACGTCTCTGATGATAACGAAACACAGGTGCCAACTGCTGCGTCTTTTTGCAGTGTGCAGACCGAACAGGAGGTCAGGGAGGAAGACTGTGTGGAAGACGATATAGGGGACGATGAGGTCCTAGACCCCACATGGAATGAAGGTCGAGCCACTGACTTTCATAGTTGAGAGGAAGAGGCAGTGGTGAGACCGAGCCAACAGCGTAGCAAAAGAGGGAGCATGGGGCAAAAGCAGAACAGCAGCCACCAAGAGAGTTCGCCTGCTTTCTGGCCACCACCACCAGGGACCATGCACCCCAAAGGCAGCTTCAAGGAGTTCCCTGGCATGGCACTTCTTTAAACATTGTGCTGAGACCTGAGTGGTTTGCACGCTGTGCCATCAGAGCCTGAAGCAAGGCATTAACGTTCTGAACCTTAGCACAACCTGCATGACCAGACATCTACATGCAAAGCATGAACTGCAGTGGAGTAAACACCTTAAAAACAAGGAACTCACTTAGGCTCCCCCTGCTCCCTATTCTGCTGCTGCCTCGGCTTCCTTCTTCGCCTCGGGAGGAATGTTGGCACCTGCCGCCCACCAAACAGAGGATGTGCCTCCAACACCACCACCTCCATCACCAAGCATCTCCACCATATCACACGGCAGCGTTCAGCTCTCCATCTCACAAACCTTGGAGAGAAAGCGTAAATTCCCACCTACCCACCCTCGAGCCCTGGGCCTGAATGCCAAAATTTCTGAACTACTGGCCTTTGAAATGCTGTCATTCAGGCTGGTGGACACAGACAGTGTACAACAGCTGATGGCGATGGCTGTCCCACAGTATGTTGTTCCCAGCCACCACCACTTCTCCAAGAGAGCAGTGCCTTCCCTGAACAACCAAGTATCCGATAAAATAAAGTGTGCACTGCGCAACGCCATCTGTGGCAAGGTCCACCTAACCACAGATACGTGGACCAGTAAGTACGGCCAGGGACGCTATATCTCCCTAACTACACACTGGGTAAATGTAGTGGCGGCTGGGCCCCAGGCGGAGAGTTCATTGGCACACATCCTTCTGCCGCCAAGGATCGATGGGCATAATGCTTTGCTTCCTGTAGCCTTCTCCTTCTACTCAGCTTTCTCCTCCTCTTCTTCCACCTGCTCATCCAGTCAGCCACACACCTTCACCACCAACTTCAGCACATCCCGGGGTAAACGTCAGCAGGCTGTTCTGAAACTCATATGTTTGGAGGACAGGCCCCACACCACGCGGGAGTTGTGGTGGGTATTGAACAACAGACCGACGAGTGGTTGCTGCCGGTGGGCCTCAAGCCCAACCTAGAGGTGTGCGATAATGGGCGAAATCTCGTCGCATCTCTGGGACTTGCCGGTTTGACACACATCCCTTGCCTGGTGCATGTGCTGAATTTAGTGGTGCAAATGCTCCTTCATAACTACCCCGACATGTCAGAGCTGCTGCACAGAGTGCGGCCCGTCTGTGCACGCTTCCGGCATTCACATCCTGCTGCTGCTCGCCTGTCTGCGCTACAGCATAACTTCAGCCTTCCCGCTCACCGCCTCATATGCGACGTGCCCACCAGGTGTAACTCCACCTTGCACATGCTGGAGAAACTGTGCGAGCAGCAGCAGGCCATAGTGGAGTTTCAGCTGCAGTATGCACGGGTCGCACTGCGGAACAGCACCACTTCACCACCAATGACTGGGCCTCCATGCGAGACCTGTGTGCCCTGTTGCGCTTTTTAGAGTACTCCACCAACATGGCCAGTGGAGATGACACCGTTATCAGCGTTACAATACCACTTCTATATCTCCTTGAGAAAACACTGACACATGATGGAAGAGGAGGTGGCCCAGGAGGAGGAGGAGAAGGAAGAAGAGGGGTTATTTTTAGCACTTTCAGGCCAGTCTCTTAGAAGCGGCCAGAGGGAGGTTTTTTGCAAAAGCAGAGGCCAGGTACAAATGTGGCCAGCCAGGGCCCAATACTGGAGGTTGAGGAGGACGAGGATGAAGAGGTGGAGGAGGATGAGGATGAAGCATGTTCACAGCGGGGTGGCACCCAACGCAGCTTGGGCAATTCACTGGTGCGTGGCTGGGGGGAAACGGAGGACGATGACGATATGCCTCCCACAGAGGACAGCTTGTCCTTACCTATGGGCAGCCTGGCACACATGAGCGACTACATGCTGCACTGCCTGCACAATGACAGCAGAGTTGCCCACATTTTAACGTGTGCGGACTTCTGTGTTGCCACCCTGCTGGATCCCCGGTACAAAGACAATGTGCCCACCTTACTTCCTGCACTGAGCGTGATAGGAAGATGCGCGAGTACAAGCGCATGTTGGTAGACGCGCTACTGAGAGCATTCCCAAATGTCACAGGGGAACAAGTGGAAGCCAAAGGTGAAGGCAGAGGAGGAGCAAGAGGTCGCCAACGCAGCTATGTCACGGCCAGCTCCTCTGAGGCAGGGTTAGCTTGGAAGAGATGTGGAAAAGTTTTGTCACCACGCCACAGCTAACTGAACCACCACCTGATACGGAACGTGTTAGCAGGAGGCACCATTTCACTAACATGGTTGAACAGTACGTGTGCACACCCCTCCACGTACTGACTGATGGTTCGGCCCCATTCAACTTCTGGGTCTCAAAATTGTCCACGTGGCCAGAGCTAGCATTTTATGCCTTGGAGGTGCTGGCCTGCCCGGCGGCCAGCGTTTTGTCTGTACGTGTATTCAGCACGGCAGGGGGCGTCATTACTGACAAATGCAGCCGCCTGTCCACAGCCAACGTGGACAAGCTGACGCTCATAAAAATGAACCAGGCATGGATCCCACGGGACCTGTCCATCCCTTGTGCAGAATAGACATTTATAACTACCTCCCCTTAACCCTATATTCTTGTACTCCAGGGCACTTCTTTATTGAATCCTCTTTTTTTAATTGTACCATTATTTTGCGGGGCAACCCAAAGTTGAATTAACCTCTCCTCCGTCTCGGTGCCAGGGGCCTGAGTCTGTGAATGGGGCCTGTGGCACTGCAGGCAGACATGAATCCTTTTTGGCTGTGATGAGAACATCAACTCCCATAGCATTCCCACCTGATGCCACCCCAACCTCCTATTCCACCTCCTCCTCCTCCAAGTTGCCAATTGATATTGGTTAATTTTTATTTATTTTATTTTAAGTCATTTCCCTATCCACATTTGTTTGTAGGGGATTTACCTAAATTTTGCTGCCTTTTGCAGCCCTCTAGCCGTTTACTGGGCTATTTTACAGCCTTTTTAGTGCCCAAAAGTTCGGGTCCCCATTGACTACAATGGGGTTCGGGTTATTTTATTTTACTTCATTTCCCTATCTACATTTGTTTGCAGGGGATTTACCTACATTTTGCTGCTTTTTGCAGCCCTCTAGCCCTTTCCTGGACTATTTTACAGCCTTTTTAGTGCCCAAAAGTTCGGGTCCCCATTGACTTCAATGGGGTTTGGGATCCCGAACCCGAACATTTTCGGGAAGTTCGGCCGAACTTCTCGAACCCGAACATCCAGGTGTTCGCTCAACTCTACTTCTTAGGGCAAGAAGTAAAACGCTAGCCGATTGGCTGCTTTGCAGCCCTTTAGAAAGCGGGAAGAAATTGACGTACAACCGACCGAACTTTTTGAAAATGTTCGGGTCCGGGTCCGGGTCCCGAACACCACAAAATTCATTTTGGGTTCGCTCAACTCTAATCAATAGACTTTACCATATATATTGATATCAATATGTCTCAGTCTAGCATTGGTGTTCATCTTGCCACAATATATTTCTGAGAACTACATTAAACTGTACTGGTCTACTGTAGGTTGGCATTTTATTCATTTTTATCCTTAGTTTTAGCCATCAATGTGTGATAAGTGTAGGTCTGTACCCACCTATTACCCACCTGTAACTATATCCCTGATAATGCCGAATGCTCGGCGAAACATGCATACAGGGATTGATGTGTGTGTGTGAAATCTTTTAGCTCTCAGGGGCAGTCAGAAAGGGACCCCATAATTGGGAAATTTGAGCTAGCTGGAGTTAAGTTAGTATATGCACGAATTATGGAATGAATGAAAGGGAGTGTATCTCTCCTCTATGAATCACAGCCCCAGCGTGTGGCCATATAGCTGGGTGCTAGTGATTGACACTTTCTCCTTCTCGTATCTAACATAGCTAGCATTAAAAGTAAATTAAAAAGGAATAAATGGGTGATATACCCTAAAGACTGAGCTAACACTGCTAAGTTATTTAGCTGGATGCTAATGACCAATACATTTTCCGATACATTTCCCTTTCTGGAGTACCCTGGAAATTTTAACTTCACTTGTTTAGTTCCTGTGTATTTGTTTTAGAGAAGATAGAAATAAAGATGTGAAATTTTAGAGTCTAGTCAGTGAGAGTGCAAAAACGCTAAAAGCTCTCCTGACTAGTGTTAAGCAAACAGTTCGAGAATCGTTCGGGTCCGTACCGAATTTTGGGGTGTCCGTGACACGGACCCGAACCGGACATTTTAAAAAGTTCGGGTTCGGGTCCGGTGTTCGTCGATTACTTCCCGCTTTCTGAAGGGCTGCACAGCAGCCAATCAGCTAGCGTTTTACTTGCCCTAAGAGCCCATCACAGCCATGCCTACTAATGGCATGGCTGTGATTGGCCAAGTGCAGCATGTGACCCAGCCTCTATTTAAGCTAGAGTCACGTGGCGCCGCACGTCACACTGCTCTGATTAGTGTAGGGAGAGGACGCAGCTTCTGTGAGGGCGAGATAGGCAGGGATAAAGAAGTGAATGATCTACCTTTCTACACCTGTGCATCAGAACAACTCAGCTGAGCTGTTCACTGAAAGTCACTATTTTGTTGAGACTGGCCAGAGCGATTTTTACTGGCACATGTAACTGGGCTGACCGGCGGTGGCCATTTTGGGACTTGTGGTGCGCCAGCACAAGCTGCCACAGAGTCTAAACCAAAGCTCCAAAGAAGTGAAAAATCTACACCTGTGAATCAGAACAACAGCGATTCAGCTGCTCAGTCAAAGTAAATTTTTTTCTGGCTGGGCAGACCGTTTTCTGGCACATGTTACTGGGCTGATAGGCGGCGGCCATTTTGGGACTTGTGGTGCTACAGCAAAAGCTGCCACAACGTCCATTAATCTCATGTAATAGTCGATTTTTTCATAGATCAGGGGTTTGGCTGTGCTTGTGTCACCCATACTAACTGCAAAGATATTTAATATATCAGTGGTGAAACTGAAAGTAACCCACTTGGATAGCAAATCCCATGAATGTGCTGTTCCAGCTAGGCTAGCCAGTGCCACTACAGCCAAGTCCAATACTGTCAGCCAGAAATATTTTTTTTTTTATGTGCCAGAAATATAAATTAAAAAAAGCTTTTTGTAATTAATGCCGCAAAAAGGCATTATATCGTCCAGTGTCGTAATTTTGGTGAAAAAAAGGCCAATTTAATCAATCTGGTGTTAGTTACACCAGAAACAGTAGGCCTCACATTTTTACTCCTGTAAAAAGGAATTAATACAGGAAAAAGGCATTACATTATCCAGTGTTGTAATTTTGGAGAAAAAAAGGCCAATTTAATCAATCTGGTGTTAGTTAGACCAGAAACAGTAGGCCGCACGTTTTTACTCCTGTAAAAAGGAATTATATCTCCCCGTGTGGGAATCTGTGTACCAAAACTAGCATTTTAAAAATTCTGGTGTCCAATTTGCAGCAGTTTTCTTGTAATTAATACCGGAAAAAGAAATTATATCTTCCAGTGTGGGAATTTATGTACACAAACTAGCATTTTAAAAATTCTGGTGTCCAATTAGCAGCAGTCTTCTTGTAATTAATACCTGAAAAAGGCATTACATTGTCCAGTGTTGTAATTTTGGTGAAAAAAAGGCCAATTTAATCAATCTGGTGTTAGGTACACCAGAAACAGTAGGCTTCACGTTTTTACTCCTGTAAAAAGGAATTAATACCGGAAAAAGGCATTACATTGTCCAGTGTTGTAATTTTGGTGAAAAAAAGGCCAATTTAATCAATCTGGTGTTAGTTACACCAGAAACAGTAGGCCTCACGTTTTTACTTCTGTAAAAAGGAATTATATCTCCCCGTGTGGGAATCTATGTACCAAAACTAGCATTTTAAAAATTCTGGTGTCCAATTTGCAGCAGTTTTCTTGTAATTAATACCGGAAAAAGGAATTATATCTTCCAGTGTGGGAATTTATGTACACAAACTAGCATTTTAAAAATTCTGGTGTCCAATTGGCAGCAGTCTTCTTGTAATTAATACCTGAAAAAGGCATTACATTGTCCAGTGTTGTAATTTTGGTGAAAAAAAGGCCAATTTAATCAATCTGGTGCCAGGTACACCAGAAACAGTAGGCCTCACGTTTTTATTCCTGTAAAAAGGAATTAATACCGGAAAAAGGCATTACAATATCCAGTGTTGTAATTTTGGTGAAAAAAAGGCCAATTTAATCAATCTGATGTTAGGTACACCAGAAACAGTAGGCCTCACGTTTTTACTCCTGTAAAAAGGAATTATATCTCCCCGTGTGGGATTCTATGTACCAAAACTAGCATTTTAAAAATTCTGGTGTCCAATTTGCAGCAGTTTTCTTGTAATTAATACCGGAAAAAGGAATTATATCTTCCAGTGTGGGAATTTTGGGGCTAAAAAATAATATATTTTATTGTGGTGCGAGTTGAATCGCAACAATGAGGAAACATTCTATTAAGGGACGAGGACGCGGTCGTGGTGGTGTCCGTGGAGCCTCTGTTGCTGGCAGAGGACGTGGCCGTTCGGCCTCAGGCGCACAAAGTAGTGAACCAACTCCCTCAAGTAGACGGCAGAATTTACAGCGATATTTGGTGGGGCCCAATGCCGTTATGAGGATGGTAAGGCATTAGTCGATTGGGTGGCCGACAGTGCTTCCAGCACGTTCACCACATTGTCTTCCGCCCAGTCTTCTGCAGAAAGCGCACAGGTGGCACCTGAAAACCAAGCCCATCAGTCTGTCACATCACCCCCATGCATATCAGGGAAACTGGCTGAGCCTCAAGTTATGCAGCAGTCTCTTATTCTGTTTGAAGACTCTGCTCCCACGGTTTTCCAGGGGCGTCCACCTAGCCCTTCCCCAGTGGTGGAAGACATTCCATGCACTGACGCACAACCACTTATGTATCCAGATGATGAGGACATGGGAATACCACCACAGCAGAGTGACCGAGTCTCTGATGATGACGAAATACTGATGCCCTCTGCCGCGTCTTATTGCAGTGTGCAGACTGAACAGGAGGAGGTCAGGGAGGAAGACTGGGTGGAAGACGATGCAGAGGACGATGAGGTCTTAGACCTCACATGGACTGAAGGTCGTGCCGCTGACTTAAATAGTTCAGAGGAAGAGGCAGTGGTGAGACTGAGACAACAGCGAAGCCAAAGAGGGAGCAGGGGGCAAAAGCAGAACAGCCGCCGTGCAGAGAGTTCGCCTGCTATTGGCCAGCGCCAACAGGGACCCAGCACCCCAAAGGCATCTTCAAGGAGTTCCCTGGCATGGCACTTCTTCAAACAATGTGCTGAGGACAAGACCAGAGTGGTTTGCACGCTGTGCCATCAGACTCTGAGGCGAGGCATTAACGTTCTTAACCTGAGCACCACCTGCATGATCAGG
>JAKVIS010004399.1:0-14501 GCA_033119425.1 Bufotes viridis
AAATCTCCAACATAATAAGAGACTGTATCTGGTTTCAGAATGAGAGTAAACAAGATCTAGCCACACTATCCTGAACTTTCTCAAAGCATATGACTGAGTGTCACAGGAGTTTCTGTGGTTGGTCCTGAAGCAAATTAACTTTCCAGATGTTTTAATAAAACAGATATCATTGCTCTACAAAAGCTGCTTCAGCCAAATTATTATTAATGGTTTCTGAATCAAGCAAGGTTGCCCCCTTGTCACCCATTCTGTTTATTTGTGTTATGGAGCCACTACTCTTGCTACTACAAAAAGACAAGGTAATCCAAGGGTGTCTCTATACCTGGTCGTAATGGACTTACTGGTTAAAACAGGGGCCTACAGTCGTGGCCAAAAGTTTTGAGAATTACATAAATATTGGAATTTGGAAAAAGTTGCTGCTTAAGTTTTTATAATAGCAATTTGCATATACTTCAGAATGTAATGAAGAGTGATCAGATGAATTGCATAGTCCTTCTTTGCCATGAAAATTAACTTAATCCCCAAAAACCTTTTTACCATTTAGTATTAATGGTTTCTCTGTCTGAAAAAAAGTCAGTTTATTTTCCGGAGTCAAGCAAGGTTGCCCTTGTCACCCATTCTGTTTATTTGTGTTTTGGAGCCACTACTCTGCTACTACTGAAAAGACAAGGTAATCAAAGGTGTCTATATACCTGGTGGTAATGGACTTACGGTTAAAACAGTGGCCTACATGGATGATGTCACAATCTTGTGTACAACAATACCTGCATTGAGAAGAGCCTTACAAATTACATAATTCATTTGACAAGCTTCTGCCTTTCATCTTAATAGAATGAAGTGTGATTGCTTTTCCATATGAGAATGGAGAGAAGTAAATATCCCCGATCTAAAAATTCAAAATAACAACGGTCAAAAGAATTTGGGGAAGTCAAAGCAAAAGTTCAAAAGAAAGTGGAGTCTGGAAGCTGTGCAAATTAACAAGAGAAGGGAAGAAATTAATAATTAAAACCCTCAATAATCCCAACTCTACTGTGTACTTGAATGTAGTCTTCCTCCAAGTGATCAGTGTCTGAAATATCTTCAGAGAGTGATTTTTCATTCAGTTTATTTGGAGCTTGAAAATGGAGAAAGTCAACAGGGAGACAAAGTACAGAATAAACAAAAAAAGTTTGGAGGCAAAGGGATACCTAATATTAAGAAAATCTTGTACCTGCATTTCTTTTCCCTGTGCTTCAGGATGATTAAAAGAACTGAGAATACCTGGTCTTTTTTCCTAAAGTATGCAGCAGGACATTTGTTCCGGATATGCCAATGGATACAAATTGCTTTAACAGTACCAGTATTGCTTGTCCCACCAAGGCAATATCTATTAATTGAGAAGATCATTTGACAGTACTCCCTAGAGAGTGGGAAAAAAATAATAATACAACATCTGAATAATAAGGAACAAGTCTAACCAGGCTGAAATGATACAGAAGCCAAGTCTTTGGAATGTTGGAAGCAGTGTAATTGCGCTTAACTCTCAAACTGTTTTTTAAGGATTTGGCTTGGATGGTAATGCAGGATTGTCTACCGACAAGAGCCTTTCAGCACATGCGAGGAATGGTGTCAAAGTAAACAAGAAGTGACTGTGTTATGGATGAAAACTCTCTTCAAGTAATGTGGAATTGTAAGTATGCACAGAACTTATGGAGGAGAGGTGGGTGTGTTGCGGAGCATACGTGTAATCTGGGCTTCTTGAAGCACGAACTGGTAATTTATGGACTTTGTACTGTGCCACAGACAGGTAAGAAGCAGGTATTATGGACTATGTTGAACTGCTTAAAAAATGCATTATGGAAAGTTCATAATATTTTGTTGTTCAGGAGAGACTTGATTGATTTAAAAGAAGGCATCAAAATTGCTTTAAGTGAGATTTATGTTTTCTATTTACATGACAGAAAACGTTAAGGTGTTAGAGCTACTAAATTGTGGAATATAAACATGTGGAATGTGCTTCTTGAGTAACTTTTGATGAAATTGTTTGTTTTGTAGGGTTTTTAGTTTTATAATAAAAATGATAGGTAAAATAATAACTGTAAAGAACAAAAAGGTATGGATGATAGATTGCTTAATAAGGATAAAGAGACGCTATATACAATAAGTGAAAAAAAGATTGTAGGTTTATCTAGTGATAAATAAAAATCTAGAATATTCGCGACTACGAAGATATACCACTATTTTCTAGATTTTCGCAAATTCTCGAAGTGCCAATATTCACGATAAAAATTAGCGATTAGAATATTCGCGCCAACACTAACTCCAGCATGGGAACTTTTTTTCTGCACGAAAATCCACATGAAAAACGGCCTGATTAGCATCCCGTGCTGATAACTTAATGGTGCATCACATTTATAATTCAGTATCAGCAACTTTGATACATGAATTTGGGGAATTTTTAGACTGTCTTATCTACGCTTACACTGTGTAAATTAGACATAATTAGTAAATCTACCCTACTGTAATAGAGCTTCATAAACAAAGTGTTAGTGCTCTCTCTGGCCTCAAGCCTTGCACTCTGTACAGCCTGCTGCAAATGAATCCGCCTTGTGCATGATGCCTTAGGGCTCATGGACACAAGCGATTTTTCATGCTCAGGTTACTCTCCATGTTAAAAACTACAAGCACCCAGACTGAAAACTAGATCCATTAAAGTTAATGAGTTTATGCACATAGACGTTTTCCTCACTCAAGATCTCTGTATTAGTGTTTTTATTTTTATTTTTATTAATAAGTATTTTTATTTCAATCATCTCAAAAAACAAAATTCATAAAACAAAATTACAAAAAGAACCTCCCCATTCCTCCCACCCCCTCAACCCACCCCCAATCCTGCAGGGAAGAAGAAAAAGAAAGAAAAAATAATAAAATTCCTCAACCATCCCAATCTCTCCAAACATTGGCCCATTTCGCATAGGACCCTCTTTGTCTGTGCATGATTCTCTCATAGATTTTCACCTTATCCACTAAACATAGCCAGTCATTGCAGTCTGGAGCAGAGGGGGAAAACCATTCTCTGGCTACAAGAAGCCTGGCTAAAAACATCACTTTAGTCAACAGACGGCCCTTCATGAGCTGGCAATTAACCTCTGATAGATCCCCTAAAATCCATACCTTAGGAGATAGAGGAATATCTATTTTAAGTCTCCGAATCAAGGTTGTTTGAATCGTTCTCCAATATTTACTCACTATCGGGCAATCCCAGAACAGATGCATATGATCTGCCCCGGGGTCCCCACAGCGAAGGCAGTCAGAGGCAGCTCTAAATCCCCTCTTATGGAGCCATAGAGGTGTCACATATATTTCGTGTATGATATTGAACTGTACAACAGTGTGATTAAAATTGTGCGAAACCTGACTAAAATTCTCCCCTATATTCTCCCAGTCCGGAGAACCCACCTCTGACAATAAAGCAGACCAGGATCTCTGTCCTGGAGAATAACATTCAAAAAAAACTTTTCATCAAGTGCCTATAACAATGTGATAATTTAACTTTCATACCACCTTTCTTACAAATCAGATTGTGCAAAAATTCCGGAGTGTCTACCTCAAGTGAATAACTATCGACAATATTAAGAAGTGCTGACCTCAATTGAAAATATGCATACCAAGCCACCTCACCTAAGTTTAAATTCTGTTTTAGCTCCATAAGAGACAGGACTTGCCCATTTTTAACCACCTGATTCAGATATTGAATATTTCTCGTCCTCCAATATTGCCAACAATTTAGATCATCTAATTTCAAAAGCTTTGAGTTATGCCATAATGGGGTACAGATAAGTGCTGCCTTAACTTTAAACCAGCTCTTTATCACCAACCATGCCTTTGTAGCCATTCTGCAGAAAGGTTTATAGCCAATCTGTGTATTAAGTAAATTGTCGGACTCCAATACTGTAAATAGATCTGAGAAGCCTGAGTCTTTCACCAGTTTTCTACAGAGTTGGCTATTTTCCCAGTCATTAAAGAAGCAAAGTTGAGAGGCCATGAAATATCCCTAAAATAGGGAGGTTAAGGCCTCTCCCTGTTGTAGGGCATAGAAAAATAAAGCGACTTTAGTCTCACCCCTGCTTCCTCCCCCATAATAAATCATTAATCATCCGTTCTATCAACCTAAAATACTTATGTTCAATCCAAACGGGCGAATTGCGAAGAACATAAAGTACCTGGGGCAGCACCACCATTTTTATTAATGAAATTCTATCCCCTCTTGCAGGCAGAACTTTTTGCCATATCTTAATTTTGATCTCACTTTCGACAGTAGAGGGATCAAATTAAGTTGGAGATAATCTTGAGTTTTGGCAGAAGCTGTTATCCCCAGATATTTTATTGAATCGGAGATCGATACCCGATTAGGGAGATTTTCCACAGATCCTCGTAATTTATCTACAGGAGAAGAACAGTCTTCCCCCAATTAACCTCCAAGCCAGAAGAATAAGAAAATAGGCTGACCAGTTCCATTATTCGAGGGAGTGTTTTTCTGTTTGGTGAATAAAAACAAGATATCATCTGCATAGAGGATATACGATCCTGCTCCCCCATTACACCAAAGCCAGCCACTCTCGAGTCTTGCCTTATGCTAGCTGCAAGAGGTTCAATATAGATATTAAATAAGAGAGGGGAAAGAGGACATCCTTGACGAGTACCTCTGCCCAACACAAAACTCTCTGTCAGCATGTCATTAATCCTAATTCTGGCCACTGGACATTTATATAACAACTGAACCATCCCCATAAATTTGGGGCCAAAACCCATTCTTTTCATCACCTCCCAGAGAAACGTCCACTCGACCCTGTCGAGCGCTTTAGTAGCATCCAGTGACAGGACCGGCGGGCGCCCCACCGGGAGACTGAATATTAGCAAAGAACCTATGCAGATTATGATGGGTACCCCTTTTCACCATAAAGCCATTTTGATCTGGATGAATCAGAGAGGACATAACCTGAGAGAGCCTCTTAGCCAAAACCTTTGATAACAACTTAACGTCCGTATTTAATAGGAAATTGGTCTATATGAGCTCAAATCCGCCGGGTCTTTATCTTTTTAGGGATTAAAACTATCACAGCTTCCATCATAGACTGTGGCAAAGCCCCTCCCTGCGATGCTTGAGCAAACACTTCCAGTAGATGAGGGAGGATGACATCACTGTACTTACGATAGATTTCATATGGAAAACCATCTGACCCTGGCGATGAGTTCCCGGAGATGAGACCTCAAAGCCTCTTGAATCTCCACAAGAGAACACCTCTCCTTCCAGGGATTCTTTTTGGGCTTCTGTTAGCATTGGAAGAGAAATTCTCTCCAGGAACTGTCTCGCCAGGTCAGTTGGCAGACCAGGTGAAGCTCTATATATCTGGGAGAAGTATTGCAGGAAAGTGTCTCTTATACCCTCTGGGTCTGATATTATTACCCCATCTAAATTACGAACTAAAGTAATAGCTTTCTTTTTTTGTCCTGTTGTATTATTTTTAGCTAAAAAGCTTACCAGGACTAGTGATGAGCGGCAGGTTGCTAGCTGCAAGGGGCTCAATATAGATATTAAATAGGAGAGGGAAAGAGGACATCCTTGTGAGTACCTCTGCCCAGCACAAACTCTCTGTCAGCATGTCGTTGATCCTAATTCTGGCCACTGGACATTTATATAACAACTGAACCATCCCCATAAATTTGAGACTCAAAACCCATTCTTTTCATCACCTCCCAGAGAAACGTCCACTCGACCCTGTCGAGCGCTTTAGTAGCATCCAATGACAGAAGGCTGGCGCCCCACGGGAGGCTGAATATTAGCAGAACTATGCAGATTGCGATGGGTACCTTTTTCACCATAAACCATTTGATCTGGATGAATCAGAGAGGACATAACCTGAGAGAGCCTCTTAGCCAAAACCTTTGATAACAACTTAACGTCCGTATTTAATAGGAAATTGGTCTATATGAGCTCAACTCCGCCGGGTCTTTATCTTTTTAGGGATTAAAACTATCACAGCTTCCATCATAGACTGTGGCAAAACCCCTCCCTGCGATGCTTGAGCAAACACTTCCAGTAGATGAGGGAGGATGACATCGCTGTACTACGATAGATTTCATATTGAAAGCCATCTGACCTAGCGATGGGTTCCCGGAGATAGACTTCAAAGCCTCTTGAGTCTCCACAAGAGACACCTCTCCTTCCTGGGTTCTTTTTGGGCTTCTGTTAGCATTGGAAGAGAAATTCTCTCCAGGAACTGTCTCGCCAGAGTCAGTTGGCAGACCAGGTAGAAGCTCTTTATATCTGGGAGAAGTATTGCAGGAAAGGTGTACTCTTATACCCTCTGGGTCTGAATGTATTACCCCATGTAAATTACAAACTAAAGTAATAGCTTTCTTTTTTGTCCTGTTGTGATATTATTTTAGCTAAAAGCTTACCAGGACTCAGTGATGAGCGGCAGGTGCCATATTCGATTTCGACGAAATTCATGAATATTCGAATGAATATTCATTTCATATTCGTCGAAATCGAATATTTGTCATTATTCTAGTTACCGCGATTAATATGCGATTTAAATAATCGCGTATTGCGATTTTAACTTAAGGCTACTTTCCTATTGGTTTCATATCTAGAATTATAGCGAAGATGACGGATATGACGAATGTATTCGTCATATTCCTCAAAACGAAGATAGCGAAGTATTCTACATCTTCGTTTTAGCAACCTATTCGTCAACTTCGCTAATTCTAGCAATCAAATAGGAAGGTTGACTATAGAGACAACTGTGTTTAATTACGCTATGCGATTATTTATATATTTTTTTAATAAATAGAATAATTATAATAATTATATCAAGTAATATAATTATTCTATTAAAAAAATATAATCGCATAGCAATTTAACACAGCTGTCTCTATAGTCAACCTTCCTATTTGATTGCTAGAATTAGCGAGTTGACGAATAGGTTAGCTAAAGCAGATGTAGAATACTTGTTATCTTCGTTTTGAGGAATATGACGAATACATTCATCATATTAAGCTATTCAGCTAATTCTACCAAGCCAACCATAAAGTTCCTTGCTCATGGGTTTATAATGGGTCAGCTTGCTAGAATGAGCAAGTTAACGAATATGGAATATAGCAGCACTGCTAAGTTGAATTCGCAATGCGATTAATTTAACTTAAGTAATCGCATTGCGATTTCAACTTAGCACTGCTATCTTACATAGAGCTAGAATTAACGAATATGGAATATAGCACTAGCAGTGCTAAGTTGAAATCATAATCGATTACTAAGTTAAATTAATCGCATTGCGAATTCAACTTAGCAGTGCTGCTATATTCCATATTAGTTAACTCGTTCATTCTAGCAAGCTGACCCATTATAAACCCAGCTCTAAGTTGAAATACTATGTCGATTAATATAACCTAGATTAATCGCATTGCGATTTCAACGTAATTCCTCAAATCCGACAGTACATTTTAGTATATGGAGGCGTTCCCATGTGGGGACGCTCCATGAGCACGGAAGTCGGCAGAAGCGGCATGGGGCACTGACTAGAGCAGCCAGGAAGCCAGGAATCCTCAGGACAGGTAAGAACTACTGTTGGGAAGTGGGAAAGAAAAATATAACTAAAAAAAAAAAAAGAATATTCGAAATAGCGAATTTATAGCGCTATATTCGAAATATTCATGATAGTAGTGCCGATATTAGCTAAAAAATTCGTTATTCGAATATCACGCTCAACACTAACCAGGACGTCCAGATTCTGAAAAATACTTCTGACCCTTAAAAAGTAGCCTATGGTTTGCTTTCTCAGTACATATTCCTTCAAGGAACAACTAGCCTTCTGCATCTCTTCCTTACCACATTCAGTAGGTTGATCAATAAATCGCTCCGTTGTGAAAGCCACAGTATCAGTCAGGTCTTTCTCCCTCTTCTTAAATGATCTTCTCACAGCCGTGATATCACTAATAAGAACCCCCTCAGATATGCTTTCAGAGCGTCCCAAACTGAATTGATGTTAGCAGAGGAAAGATTCACCTCCCAAAAGGAAGATACATGTGTTTTAATAGACTGATAGTTATCCATAATAGTAAGCCAATACGGGTTCAGCTTAAACCCAAATCCCTATTGTCTTTATTCTCCCCAATGCGAACCTCAATTAGGACCGGTGAATGGTCTGAAACTGTTCTTACTCCATATCGTATCCTTTTAATATTATTCAAGTTATTCTCATTAGTAAGCGCCAAATCAATCCTAGACATTGCTCTACCTCCTCTGCTAACACAGGAGTAAACTCTCTTTCCTCCGCCAACATATTCCCATATATCCACCAATCCAGTCTCCAAGCAGAACTGAGGCAATGGAGAATTACACATGCTCCTTCCCGATCTGCATCTAAAGTCAGTCTGTCCTTTTTGGGATCCATAACAGCGTTAAAGTCTCCCATCAGTACGAGCCGACATTCTGGCTTTCCTTCCAAAAACGCAGTAGTTGGATGAGTGGATACATAGAAAATGGCGGAGGTATATAGAAAAAGGCGAGAATGTAACTATATCCATGTAGCCTCCCATACAGAAAAATAAACCTGCCTTGGTTATCTATATGAGATTCGATTAAGAAAAAATCTATAGAATTATGAATCAGAACCGATACACCCCTAGAGGCACTGCTGAAAGTAGAATGATAGGATTGGTAATGCCATCCCGTCATCAACCGGGACACGGTCTCTTCAGTAAGGTGAGTTTCAACTATACAGATAATTGCAGGGAGATATCTCTTCACTGCATCCATAATAGCTTGTCTCTTAACCCTCTCCCCAAGTCCTCTGACATTCCAAGAAACAATTCTAACAGACATTAATTAAGGAGGGAAAGAAAAAAGAAAAAAAAAATGGAATATAAACATGTGGAATGTGCTTCTTGAGTAACTTTTGATGAAATTGTTTGTTTTGTAGGTTTTTTAGTTTTATAATAAAAATGATAGGTAAAATAATAACTGTAAAGAACAAAAAGGTATGGATGATAGATAGCTTAATAAGGATAAAGAGAAGCTATATACAATAAGTGAAAAAAGATTGTAGGTTTATCTAGTGATAAATAAAATCTAGAATATTCGCGATTACGAAGATATACCACTATTTTCTAGATTGTCGCAAATTCTCGAAGTGCCAATATTCGCGATAAAAATTAGCGATTAGAATATTCGCGCTCAACACTAACCAGCATGGGAACTTTTTTTCTGCACGAAAATCCACATGAAAAAAACGGCCTGATTAGCATCCTGTGCTGATAACTTAATGGTGCACCACATTTATAATTCAGTATCAGCAACTTTGATACATGAATTTGGGGAATTTTTAGACTGTCTTATCTACGTTTACACTGTGTAAAAATTAGACATAATTAGTAAATCTACCCTACTGTAATAGAGCTTCATAAGCAAAGTGTTATTGTTCTCTCTAGCCTCAAGTGCCTCTGTACAGCCTGCTGCAAATGAATCCGCCTTGTGCATGATGCCATAGGGCTCATGGACACAAGCGATTTTCATGCTCAGGTACTCTCCATGTTAAAACTACAAGCACCCAGACTGAAAACTGATCCATTAAAGTTAATGAGTTTATGCACACAGACGTTTTCCTCACTCAAGATCTCTCTGTATTAGTGTTGATTAGTGTTGAGCGAACCCGAACTGTAAAGTTTTCAGGAAAATTTCAGCTTCAAGTTCGGTGTTTGGGCATTTAATAAAGCTTGTTGAAAGGCTGCAGGGCAGCCAATCAATAAACTTTTAAGCTGTGGACACTCAGAAGCCATCACAGTCATGCCAACTAATGGCATGGCTGTGATTGGCCTGTGCATCATGTGGCCCAGCCTCAATAAAAGCTGAATCACGTGTAGCACCGCCCATCAGCTCTGAGTATTGCAGGGACAGGAAGCAGGCAGCTGAAGTGAGGGAGAGTGTTAGGAATCTCATCTGGCTATTTATACCGTGGTGACCTATAGGGATTTTTGTTGTGGGTGCAATATATCATCTTGGCACCCATGACACAGAAGTTTTATAGTTAATCTGGCTGTTAATTCTGTGGATGACCAATAGTGATTTTTTTGTGGGTGCAATGCACCATCTTTGTACAACTGACACAAAAATATAACAGTTAATCTGTCTGCTAGTTCGGTGGGTGACATATACCATTTGTTTGTGGGGGGTACACCTGCACTGCACACGGGACGGGAAAATAAATCTAATTAATTTATCTGTTACATCGGTGGGTGACATATACCATTTGTTTGTGGGGGGTACACCTGCACTGCATATGTGACAGGGAAATAAATCTAGTTATTCCATTCATTACATCGGTGGGTGACATATACTAATTGTTTGAGTGGGGTGCACCTGCCCTGCATACATGACAGGGAAATAAATCTAGTTAATCCATCTGTTAGTTCGGTGGGTGACATATACCAATTGTTTGTGTGGGGTACACCTGCACTGCATACATGATGGGGAAATAAATCTAGTTAATCATCTGTTACATCGGCGGGTGACATATATCAATTGTTTGTGTGGGGTACACCTGCACTGCATACATGACAGGGAAATAAATCTAGTTAATCCATCTGTTACATCGGTGGGTGATTATATACCAATTATTTCTGTGGGGTGCACCTGCACTGCATACATGACTCGAAAATACATATAGTTAATCCATCTGTTATATCAGAGGGTGGCATATACCAATTGTTTGTGTGGAGTGCACCTGCCCTGTATACGTGACATGGAAATAAATCTAGTTAATCCATCTGTTAGTTCGGTGGGTGACCTCAAAGAATTAGGAGAGCATCAAATAAGGGACGTGGCCTTAGTCGTGGTGCTGCTGGTGTTGGTCAGTTCCTGTCGCAGGGAGAGGATGTGGATGTGGTTGATATGTGCCAGCTACACGCCCAAATGAAACATCTTCCTCAGGTACGCGTAGGCCTGAATACCGGTGTAAAAATGGTGAGGCCAGAACAAGTAGAGGCGGTAGTAGATTGGGTGGCTGAAAGTGCCTCCAGTTCCTTCACATTGTCTCCCACCTGGGCCCCTGCTGAAAGCGCAGAGTTGGCACCTGCAGCCCATGGGCATCTGTCTTTCACCTCACCCCCTTGCAAATCAACCAAACAGTCTGATGCCCAAGTCATGCAGCAGACTCTCATGCTTTTCGATGACTCTGCTGGCAGGGTTTCCACCGGCCATCCACCTAGCCCTGCACCAGAAGTGAAAGAGATTGAGTGCACTGATGCCCAACCACTTATGTTTCAGGATGTGGACATGGGAGGACCACCGGAGCACGTCTCTGATAATGTTGAAATACAGGTGCCAACTGCTGCGGCTTTCTGCAGTGTGCAGACCAGCAGGGAGGGCAGGGGTGAGGAATGGGTGAAAGATGACGTGGAGGATGATGATGTCCTAGACCCCACATGGAATCAAGGTCATGCGAGTGACGTGTGTAGTTCGGAGGAAGGGTTGTTGGTCACACCGCGCCAGCCACACAGCAAAAGAAGGAGCGGGGTGCAAAAGCAGAGTGGCTGTCCCCTAGCCAGTATGCCTGCTACTGACCACTTCACCCAGATTTTGAGCACACCAAAGCCAACTCCAAGGAGTTCCCTGGCGTGGCAGTTATTCAGACAATGTGCTGACGACAAGACACGAGTGGTTTGCACGATGTGCAATCAGAGCCTGAAGCAAGGCATAAATGTTCTAAACCTGAGCACCACCTGCATGACCATGCATCTAAATCCAAAGCACGTGCTGCAGTGGAGTACACACCTCAAAAACCACGAAAGATCTCAGGCTCCTCCTGCTCCCTCTTCTGCTGCAGTCTCTGCCTCTTCCTTCCCCTCTGGAGTAATATGCAAAATAAATGTGGAGCCCCAGTATTGGGTCTACAACACAATGAAAGCCAGAAACAGCTGTCTGTGGATGGATAACTTGCTTAGGTTTTCCCCGTCACATCCTTAAAGCTTGTAAAAAAGCGGGATCTTGACATAGGGGCCACTTAATATGGTGGATTTGGTGATCTCTGTAATGGAGACACCCCTTTTCACCGGTTTTCCTTCCTTTGAGGGATATCTGGCTTTCATTGTGTTGTAGACCCAATACTAGGGCTCCACATTTATTTTGCATATTACTGTTTCCCAGGGAGCTTTGCACTTTGGATTGCTGTGTTGAGACTCTTAACTGAAGCTCTGCAGTGTTTTTGTGGCTGGTCTCCCTGAGATCAGCTATTGTTTTGTTTAAGTAGTCCCCCTCTGGAGTGACAGTGGCACCTGCCCCCCCCCTCAAACAAAGGATGTGGCAGCATAACCCCCACCTCCACCACCGTCACCCAGCATGTCCACACTGTCCCATGGAAGCATTCAGCTGTCCATCGCTGGAGAGAAAGAGGAAGTACCCCCCCCCGACCCACCAGCGATCCCTGGCCCTGAATGCCAGCATTTCAAAATCCCTGGCCTTTGAAATGCTGTCATTCCGTCTGTTGGAGACAGAGACTTTTAAATACCTTATGGCTGTGGCTATCCCACAGTACATGGTTCCCAGACGCCACTACTTTTCCAGGCGAGCCATCCCTGTCCTGCACAACCAAGTGGCAAAAAAAATCTGGTGTGCACTGCGCAAAGCCATCTTTGGCAAGGTCCACATAACCACCGATACGTGGACGAGTAAGCACTGGCAGGGATATTATATCTCCCTAACTGCACACTGGGTAAATGCAGTGGCGGCTGGGCCTGAGGTGGATAACAGTTTGGCGCATGTCCTTCCGCCACTGAGGATTGCAGGATGTTTCTCGTTGCCTCCTGTAGCCTCTGTCTCCTACTCCGCTTCCTCCTCTACCACCTCCTCATACGGTCAGCGTAACACTTGCCCCACCAACTTCAGCACAGCCAGGGGAAATGACAGCAGGCTGTTTTGAAACTCATCTGTCTGGGGGAAAAACCTCAGACCGCGTAGAAACTGTGGATGGGCATGGAACAACAGACCAATGAGTGGTTAGTGCCACTGAGCCTCAAGCCCGGCCTGGTGGTGTGCAATAACGGGCGAAATCTCGTAGCAGCTCTGGGCCTAGCCGGTTTGACGCACATCCCTTGCCTGGCGCATGTGCTGAAATTGGTGGTGCAGAGGTTCCTGAAAAATTACTACGATATGTCAGAGCTGCTGCACAAAGTGTAGGTAGTCTGTGCGCGCTTTCGGCGTTCTCACCCTACTGCTGCTCTCCTGTCTGCGCTGCAGCGTATCTTCGGCCGTCCCGCTCACCGCTTCATATACGACATATCCACAAAGTGGAACTCCACCTTGCACATGCTGGAGAGACTATAAGAGCAGCAGCAGGCAATAGTGGAGTTTCAGCTGCAGCACGCATGGGTGAGTCGCTCTGTGGAACAGCACTACTTCACCACCAACGAGTGGGCCTCCTTGCCACTTCTATGTCTCCTTGAAAAAATCGCTTTGGGCGGTGATGGAAGAGGATGTGGCACAGGAGGAAGAGGAGGAGGAGTAAGAGGGGGCATGTCCACGGTTATCAGGCCAGTCATTCACAAGTGGCTCAGAGCTTGGGTTCCTGCACCAACAGAGGCCAGGTACACAACTGTCCAGCCAGGACACAGTTCTGGAGGATAAGGAGGATGATGAGGAGGAGGAACTGTGTTCACAGCAGGATGGCACCCAAAGCAGCTCATGGCCATCACTGGAGCCTGGCTGGTGGGATACAGAGGACACAGATGATACACCTCCCACAGAGGACAGCTTTTTGTTGCCTCTGGGCAGTCTGACACACATGAGCGACTACATGCTGCAGCCATGCAGCTGGGGCACATCCCAGCACCTCAGAAGGGAGGGTAGGCATGGCCGACATGTGGAAAAGCTTTGTCAACAAGCTCAACAATCAGCACTACTCAGCTGATATGGAATGCGTCTTAGCAGGAGCACAGCCATTGCAAACATGGTGGAACAGTGACCGGTGCACATGCCCACATCGCACTGACTGGATGGGTCTGCCCTCATTCAACTTCTGGGTCCTCCAAATTGAGCACATGGCTCACTGAGCTGCCCCTTCATGCCTTGGAGGTGCATGCATGCCCCTGCGCCAGTGTATCGTCCTAACATGTGTTTAGCACAATGGGGGAGGACAGACAGCACATGCCGCCTGTCCACAGCCAACATGGACGTGCCTCAATGCTCATTAAAATGAACCAGGCATGGGATCCCACAGGACTTGTCTGTACCTTGTGCTGAACAGACAAGTCTACACCGGCCGCACCCAGCCATTGTTATACTCTCCACCGCATTCTCTGTCTGCATTCTTTTCTAGTTCCCAATGTTTTTTGGGATCTTCAAAAATTTATTAAAAATTATTAAATAAATGAAGTGAAATAACATAAAATGAAAACCAACAAAAACAGTGTTGGCATACCCTCCTCCTCCACCGCCACTTCCACCTACACTGCCACATCCGCCTCCT
>JAKVIS010004400.1:0-14187 GCA_033119425.1 Bufotes viridis
ATACACACCTTATATACCTGATATTATATATAAACAGTGTGTGTTATACATTGTATACCTCATACTACATCATACACACCTTACATACCTGATATTATATATATACTGTGTGTTATACATTATATACCTCATACTACATCATACACACCTTATATACCTGATATTATACACATACAGTGTGTTATACATTATATACCTCATACTACATCATACACACCTTATATACCTGATATTATATATATATACAGTGTGTTATACATTATATACCTCATGCTACATCTTACACTTCTTATATAAAGGATATTATACATATACAATGTGTTATGTACTATATACCTCATACTACATCATACACACCTTACATACCTGATATTATATATATACAGTGTGTTATATATTATATACCTCATACTACATCATACACACCTTATATACCTGATATTATATATAAACAGTGTGTTATACATTATATACCTCATACTACATCATACACACCTTACATACCTGATATTAAATATATACAGTGTGTTATAATTATATACCTCATACTACATCATACACTCCATATATAAATGATAATATTATACATATACAATGTGTTATAAATTATATACCTCATACTACATCATACACACCTTATATACCTGATATTATATATATACAGTGTGTTATACATTATATTCCTAATACTACATCATATACTCCATATATAAATGTTATTATACATATACAGTGTGTTATGTATTATATACCTCATACTACATCATACACACCTTATATACCTGACATTATATATAAACAGTGTGTTGTACATTATATACCTCATACTACGTCATAAACTCCATATATACCTGATATTATATATATACAGTGTGTTATACATTATATACCTCATACTACATCATACACACCTTATATACCTGAAATTAAATATATACAGTGTGTTATACATTATATACCTCATACTGCATCATACACTCCATATATTAAGGATAATAGTATATACCTCATACTACATCATACACACCTTACATACCTGAAATTAAACATACACAGTGTGTTATACATTATATACCTCATACTTCATCATACACACCTTATATACCTGATATTATATATAAACAGTGTTTTATACATTATATACATCATACTACATCATACACTCCATATATAAATGATAATATTATACATATACAGTGTGTTATGTATTATATACCTCATACTACATTATACACACCTTATATACCTGATATTATATATATACAGTGTGTTATACATTATATACATCATACTACATCATACACTCCATATATAAATGATAATATTATACATATACAGTGTGTTATGTACTATACACCTCATACTACATAATGCACTCCATATATAAATGATAATATTATGTTTTATATATTACCTACCTCATACTACATCATACACACCTTATATACCTGATATTATATATATACAGTGTGTTATACATTATATACCTCATACTACATCATACACTCCATATATAAATGATAATATTATACATATACAATGTGTTATGTATTATATACCTCATACTACATCATAAACACCTTATATACCTGATATATATATATATATATACAGTGTGTTATACATTATATACCTCATACACTCCATATATAAATGATAATATTATACATATACAGTGTGTTATGTACTATATACCTCATACTACATCATACACACCTTATATACCTGATATTATATATAAACAGTGTGTGTTATACATTGTATACCTCATACTACATCATACACACCTTACATACCTGATATTAAATATATACAGTGTGTTATAATTATATACCTCATACGGTGTCATACACACCTTATATACCTGAAATTATATATAAACAGTGTGTTATACATTATATACCTCATACTACATCATACACTCCATTTATACCTGATATTATATATATATACAGTGTGTTATACATTATATACCTCATACACTCCATATATAAATGATAATATTATACATATACAGTGTGTTATAATTATATACCTCATACTACATCATACACACCTTACATACCTGAAATTTAATATATACAGTGTGTTATACATTATATACCTCATACTACATCATACACTCCATATATAAATGTTAATATTATACATATACAGTGTGTTATGTACTATATACCTCATACTACATCATACACACCTTACATACCTGATATTATATATATACAGTGTGTTATAAATTATATACCTCATACTACATCATACACACCTTATATACCTGATATTATATATATACAGTGTGTTATACATTATATACCTCATACTTCATCATACACACCTTATATACCTGATATATATAAACAGTGTTTTATACATTATATACATCATACTACATCATACACTCCATATATAAATGATAATATTATACATATACAGTGTGTTATATACTATACACCTCGTACTACATAATACACACCTTATATACCTGATATTATATATATGCAGTGTGTTATACATTATATACCTCATACTACATCATACACACCTTACATACCTGAAATTAAATATATACAGTGTGTTATACATTATATACCTCATACTACATCATACACTCCATATATAAAGGATAATATTATACATATACAATGTGTTATGTATTATATACCTCATACTACATCATACACACCTTATATACCTGATATTATATATATATATATATATATATATATATACATACAGTGTGTTATTCATTATATACCTCATACACTCCATATATAAATGATAATATTATACATATACAGTGTGTTATGTACTATATACCTCATACTACATCATACACACCTTATATACCTGATATTATATATAAACAGTGTGTTATACATTATATACCTCATACTACATCATACACACCTTACATACCTGATATTAAATATATACAGTGTGTTATAATTATATACCTCATACTACATCATACACTCCATATATAAATGAAAATATTATACATATACAGTGTGTTATGTATTATATAACTCATACTACATCATACACACCTTACATACCTGATATATATATATATATACAGTGTGTTATACATTATATACCTCATACTACATCATACACACCTTATATACCTGATATTATACACATACAGTGTGTTATACATTATATACCTCATACTACATCATACACACCTTATATACCTGATATATATATATATATATATATATATATATACAGTGTGTTATACATTATATACCTCATGCTACATCTTACACTTCTTATATAAATGATATTATACATATACAATGTGTTATGTACTATATACCTCATACTACATCATACACACCTTACATACCTGATATTATATATATACAGTGTGTTATATATTATATACCTCATACTACATCATACACACCTTATATACCTGATATTATATATAAACAGTGTGTTATACATTATATACCTCATACTACATCATACACTCCATATATACCTGATATTATTTATATACAGTGTGTTATACATTTTATACCTCATACTACATCATACACACCTTACATACCTGAAATTAAATATATAAAGTGTGTTATACATTATATACCTCATACTACATCATACACTCCATATATAAATGATAATATTATACATATACAATGTGTTATAAATTATATACCTCATACTACATCATACACACCTTATATACCTGATATTATATATATACAGTGTGTTATACATTATATTCCTAATACTACATCATATGCTCCATATATAAATGTTAATATTATACATATACAGTGTGTTATGTATTATATAACTCATACTACATCATACACACCTTATATACCTGACATTATATATAAACAGTGTGTTGTACATTATATACCTCATACTACGTCATAAACTCCATATATACCTGATATTATATATATACAGTGTGTTATACATTATATACCTCATACTACATCATACACACCTTATATACCTGAAATTAAATATATACAGTGTGTTATACATTATATACCTCATACTACATCATACACTCCATATATTAAGGATAATAGAATATACCTTATACTATATCATACACTCCATATATAAAGGATAATATTATATACCTCATACTACATCATACACACCTTACATACCTGAAATTAAATATACACAGTGTGTTATACATTATATACCTCATACTTCATCATACACACCTTATATACCTGATATTATATATAAACAGTGTTTTATACATTATATACATCATACTACATCATACACTCCATATATAAATGATAATATTATACATATACAGTGTGTTATGTACTATATACCTCATACTACATCATACACACCTTATATACCTGATATTATATATAAACAGTGTGTGTTATACATTGTATACCTCATACTACATCATACACACCTTACATACCTGAAATTTTATATATACAGTGTGTTATACATTATATACCTCATACTACATCATACACTCCATATATAAATGTTAATATTATACATATACAGTGTGTTATGTACTATATACCTCATACTACATCATACACACCTTACATACCTGATATTATATATATACAGTGTGTTATAAATTATATACCTCATACTACATCATACACACCTTATATACCTGATATTAAATATATACAGTGTGTTATAATTATATACCTCATACTACATCATACACACCTTACATACCTGAAATTTAATATATACAGTGTGTTATACATTATATACCTCATACTACATCATACACTCCATATATAAATGTTAATATTATACATATACAGTGTGTTATGTACTATATACCTCATACTACATCATACACACCTTACATACCTGATATTATATATATACAGTGTGTTATAAATTATATACCTCATACTTCATCATACACACCTTATATACCTGATATATATAAACAGTGTTTTATACATTATATACATCATACTACATCATACACTCCATATATAAATGATAATATTATACATATACAGTGTGTTATGTACTATACACCTCATACTACATAATACACACCTTATATACCTGATATTATATATATGCAGTGTGTTATACATTATATACCTCATACGTCAAACACTCCATATATACCTGATATTATATATATGCAGTGTGTTATACATTATATACCTCATACTACATCATACACACCTTACATACCTTAAATTAAATATATACAGTGTGTTATACATTATATACCTCATACTACATCATACACTCCATATATAAAGGATAATATTATACATATACAATGTGTTATGTATTATATACCTCATACTACATCATACACACCTTATATACCTGATATTATATATATATATATATATATATATATATATATATATACATACAGTGTGTTATACATTATATACCTCATACACTCCATATATAAATGATAATATTATACATATACAGTGTGTTATGTACTATATACCTCATACTACATCATACACACCTTATATACCTGATATTATATATAAACAGTGTGTGTTATACATTGTATACTTCATACTACATCATACACACCTTACATACCTGATATTAAATATATACAGTGTGTTATAATTATATACCTCATACTACATCATACACTCCATATATAAATGATAATATTATACATATACAGTGTGTTATGTATTATATACCTCATACTACATCATACACACCTTACATACCTGATATTATATATATATACAGTGTGTTATACATTATATACCTCATACTACATCATACACTCCATATATAAATGATAATATTATACATATACAGTGTGTTATGTATTATATACCTCATACTACATCATACACACCTTATATACCTGATAATATATATATATACAGTGTGTTATACATTATATACCTCATACTACATCATACACTCCATATATAAATGATAATATTATACATATACAGTGTGTTATGTACTATATACCTCATACTACATCATACACACCTTATATACCTGATATTATATATATACAGTGTGTTATACATTATATACCTCATACTACATCATACACACCTTATATACCTGATATTATATATATACAGTGTGTTATACATTATATACATCATACTACATCATACACTCCATATATAAATGATAATATTATACATATACAATGTGTTATGTATATACTCATACTACATCATACACACCTTATATACCTGATATTATATATATACAGTGTGTTATACATTATATACCTCATACACATCATACACTCCATATATAAATGATAATATTATATATATACAGTGTGTTATGTATTATATACCTCATACTACATCATACACACCTTATATACCTGAAATTATAATATATACAGTGTGTTATACATTATATACCTCATACTACATCATACACTCCATATATAAATGATAATATTATACATATACAATGTGTTATGTATTATATACCTCATACTACATCATACACACCTTATATACCTGATATTATATATATATATATATATATATATATATATATATATACAGTGTGTTATACATTATATACCTCATACACTCCATATATAAATGATAATATTATACATATACAGTGTGTTATGTACTATATACCTCATACTACATCATACACACCTTATATACCTGATATTATATATAAACAGTGTGTGTTATACATTGTATACTTCATACTACATCATACACACCTTACATACCTGATATTAAATATATACAGTGTGTTATAATTATATACCTCATACTACATCATACACTCCATATATAAATGAAAATATTATACATATACAGTGTGTTATGTATTATATAACTCATACTACATCATACACACCTTACATACCTGATATTATATATATATACAGTGTGTTATACATTATATACCTCATACTACATCATACACTCAATATATAAATGATACTTTTATACATATACAGTGTGTTATGTACTATATACCTCATACTACATCATACACACCTTATATACCTGATATTATATATATACAGTGTGTTACACATTATATACCTCATACTACATCATACACTCCATATATAAATGATAATATTATACATATACAGTTTGTTATGTACTATATACCTCATACTACATCATACACACCTTATATACCTGATATTATATATAAACAGTGTGTGTTATACATTGTATACCTCATACTACATCATACACACCTTACATACCTTATATTAAATATATGCAGTGTGTTATAATTATATACCTCATACTACATCATACACTCCATATATTAATGATAATATTATACATATACAATGTGTTATAGATTATATACCTCATACTACATCATACACACCTTATATACCTGATATTATATATATACAGTGTGTTATACATTATACACATCATACACTCCATATATAAATGATAATATTATACATATACAGTGTGTTATGTACTATACACCTCATACTACATAATGCACTCCATATATAAATGATAATATTATACATATACAATGTTTTATGTATTACCTACCTCATACTACATTATACACACCTTATATACCTGATATTATATATATACAGTGTGTTATACATTATATACCTCATACTACATCATACACTCCATATACAAATGATAATATTATACATATAAAGTGTGTTATGTACTATATACCTCATACTACATCATACACACCTTATATACCTGATATTATATATATACAGTGTGTGTTATACATTATATACCTCATACTACATCATACACTCCATATATAAATGATAATATTATACATATACAGTGTGTTATGTACTATATACCTCATACTACATAATACACACCTTATATACCTGATATTATATATATACAGTGTGTGTTATACATTATATACCTCATACTACATCATACACTCCATATATAAATGATAATATTATACATATTCAATGTGTTATGTATTATATACCTCATACTACATCATAAACACCTTTTATACCTGACATTATATATATATATACAGTGTGTTATACATTATATACCTCATACACTCCATATATAAATGATAATATTATACATATACAGTGTGTTATGTACTATATACCTCATACTACATCATACACACCTTATATACCTGATATTATATATAAACAGTGTGTGTTATACATTGTATACCTCATACTACATCATACACACCTTACATACCTGATATTAAATATATACAGTTTGTTATAATTATATACCTCATACGGTATCATACACACCTTATATACCTGATATTATATATAAACAGTGTGTTATACATTATATAGCTCATACTACATCATACACTCCATATATACCTGATATTATATATATATATACAGTGTGTTATAAATTATATACCTCATACTACATCATACACACCTTATATACCTGATATTATCTATATACAGTGTGTTATACATTATATACCTCATACTACATCAGACACTCCATATAGAAATGATAATATTACACATAAACAGTGTGTTATGTACTATATACCTCATACTACATCATACACTCCATATATAAATGATAATATTATACATATACAATGCGTTATGTATTACATACCTCATACTACATCATACACACCTTATATACCTGATATTATATATATACAGTGTGTTATACATTATATACCTCATACTACATCATACACTCCATATATAAATGATAATATTATACATATACAGTGTGTTATGTACTATATACCTCATACTACATCATACACACCTTATATACCTGTTTTTATATATACAGTTTGTGTTATACATTGTATACCTCATACTACATCATACACTCCATATATAAATGATAATATTACACATATACAGTGTGTTATGTATTATATACCTCATACTACATCATACACACCTTATATTCCTGATATTATATATAAACAGTGTGTTATACATTATATTCCTCATACTACATCATACACACCTTATATACCTGATATTATATATAGTGTGTTACACATTATATACCTCATACTACATCATACACTCCATATATAAATGATATTATACATATACAGTGTGTTATGTATTATATACCTCATACTACATCATACACACCTTATATACCTGATATTATATATATATATACAGTGTGTTATTCATTATATACCTCATACTACATCATACACACCTTACAGTGGAGGAAATAATTATTTGACCCCTCACTGATTTTGTAAGTTTGACCAATGACAAAGAAATGAAAAGTCTCAGAACAGTATCATTTCAATGGTAGGTTTATTGTAACAGTGGCAGATAGCACATCAAAAGGAAAATCGAAAAAATAACTAAAAAAAAGATAGCAACTGATTTGCATTTCATTGAGTGAAATAAGTATTTGAACCCCTACCAACCATTAAGAGTTCTGGCTCCCACAGAGTGGTTAGACACTTCTACTCAATTAGTCACCCTCATTAAGGACACCTGTCTTAACTAGTCACCTGTATAAAAGACACCTGTCCACAGAATCAATCAATCAGACTCCAAACTCTCCAACATGGGAAAGACCAAAGAGCTGTCCAAGGATGTCAGAGACAAAATTGTAGACCTGCACAAGGCTGGAATGGGCTACAAAACCATTAGCAAGAAGCTGGGAGAGAAGGTGACAACTGTTGGTGCGATTGTTCGAAAATGGAAGGAGCACAAAATGACCATCAATCGACCTCGCTCTGGGGCTCCACGCAAGATCTCACCTCGTGGGGTGTCAATGGTTCTGAGAAAGGTGAAAAAGCATCCTAGAACTACACGGGAGGAGTTAGTTAATGACCTCAAATTAGCAGGGACCACAGTCACCAAGAAAACCATTGGAAACACATTACACCGCAATGGATTAAAATCCTGCAGGGCTCGCAAGGTCCCCCTGCTCAGGAAGGCACATGTGCAGGCCCGTCTGAAGTTTGCCAATAAACACCTGAATGATTCAGAGAGTGACTGGGAGAAGGTGCTGTGGTCTGATGAGACCAAAATAGAGCTCTTTGGCATTAACTCAACTCGCTGTGTTTGGAGGAAGAAAAATGCTGCCTATGACCCCCAAAACACCGTCCCCACCGTCAAGCATGGGGGTGGAAACATTTTGCTTTGGGGTGTTTTTCTGCTAAGGGCACAGGACAACTTATTCGCATTAACGGGAAAATGGATGGAGCCATGTATCGTGAAATCCTGAGCGACAACCTCCTTCCCTCTGCCAGGAAACTGAAAATGGGTCGTGGATGGGTGTTCCAGCACGACAATGACCCAAAACATACAGCAAAGGCAACAAAGGAGTGGCTCAAGAAGAAGCACATTAAGGTCATGGAGTGGCCTAGTCAGTCTCCGGACCTTAATCCAATCGAAAACCTATGGAGGGAGCTCAAGCTCAGAGTTGCACAGAGACAGCCTCAAAACCTTAGGGATTTAGAGATGATCTGCAAAGAGGAGTGGACCAACATTCCTCCTAAAATGTGCGCAAACTTGGTCATCAATTACAAGAAACGTTTGACCTCTGTGCTTGCAAACAAGGGTTTTTCCACCAAGTATTAAGTCTTTTTTTGTTAGAGGGTTCAAATACTTATTTCACTCAATGAAATGCAAATCAGTTGCTATCTTTTATTTAAAGTTATTTTTTCGATTTTCCTTTTGATGTGCTATCTGCCACTGTTACAATAAACCTACCATTGAAATGATACTGTTCTGAGACTTTTCATTTCTTTGTCATTGGACAAACTTACAAAATCAGTGAGGGGTCAAATAATTATTTCCTCCACTGTATATACCTGATATTATATATATAGTGTGTTACACATTATATACCTCATACTACATCATACACTCCATATATAAATGATAATATTATACATATACAATGTGTTATACATTATATACCTCATACTACATCATACACACCTTATATACCTGATATTATATATATACAGTGTGTGTTATACATTATATACATCATACTACATCATACACTCCATATATAAATGATAATATTATACATATACAATGTGTTATGTATTATATACCTCTTACTACATCATACACACCTTATATTCCTGATATTATATATATACAGTGTGTTATACATTATATACATCATACTACATCATACACTCCATATATAAATGATAATATTATACATATACAATGTGTTATGCATTATATACCTCTTACTACATCATACACACCTTATATACCTGATATTAAATATAAACAGTGTGTTATACATTATATACCTCATACTACATCATACACACCTTATATACCTAATATTATATATATACAGTGTGTTATACATTATATAACTCATACTACATCATACACACCTTATATAAATGATAATATATACATATACAGTGTGTTATGTATTTCATACCTCATACTACATCATACACACCTTATATACCTAATATTATATATATACAGTGTGTTATACATTATATAACTCATACTACATCATACACACCTTATATACCTGATATTATATATATATACAGTGTGTTATACATTATATACATCATACTACACCATACACTCCATATATAAATGATGATATTATACATATACAATGTGTTATGTATTATATACATCATACTACATCATACACACCTTACATATCTGATATTATATATATACAGTGTGTTATACATTATATACCTCATACTACATCATACACACCTTATATACCTGATGCTATATATATATATATATATATATATATATATATATACACAGTGTGTTATACATTATATACATAATCCTACATCATACACACCTTACATACCTGATATTATATATATACAGTGTGTTATACATTATATACATCATACTACATCATACACTCCATATATAAATGATAATATTATACATATGCAATGTGTTATGTATTATATACCTCATACTACATCATACACACCTTATATACCTGCTATTATATATATACAGTGTGTTATACATAATATACATCATACACTCCATATATAAATGATAATATTATACATATGCAATGTGTTATGTATTATATACCTCATACTACATCATACACACCTTATATACCTGCTATTATATATATACAGTGTGTTATACAGTGTATACCTTATACTACATCATATACTCCATATATAAATGATAATATTATACATATACAGTGTGTTATGTACTATATACCTCATACTACATCATTCACTCCATATATAAATTATATTATACATATACAATGTGTTATGTATTACATACCTCATACTACATCATACACACCTTATGTACCTGACATCATATATATACAGTGTGTTATACATTATATACCTCATACTACATCATATACTCCATATATAAATGATAATATTATACATATACAGTGTGTTATGTACTATATACCTCATACTACATCATTCACACCTTATATACCTGTTATTATATATACAGTGTGTGTTATACATTGTATACCTCATACTACATCATACACTCCATATATAAATGATAATATTATACATATACAATGTGTTATGTATTATATATAAACCATCAAAAAGTGTGGTGATAAGAAAGCAGGATGTGCTCATACCCATATGCAGTTGTGCATTTCTGTAGGGGAGCACATCCTGCACTTGTAGTCCGTTGCTAATGGCAATCACCAGCAAAAAATAGTACTACAGAAAATACCACTGATATCGGGTGTGACAGTAAATTGCACGGCGCAGACGCAGTCACCGTGGTTTAAAACAGAGTGGAGGGAGCCAGCGTTTTTTTAACCATCTCCCCGTTCGAAAAATCTATTCAATAAATGGCCCCCAGATTGGGGACGTTAGAGGGATTAAACTGATGAGAATAGTACTACAGAAAATACCACTCATATCGGGTGTGACAGTAAATTGCACGGCGCAGACGCAGTGACCGTGGTTTAAAACAGAGTGGAGGGAGCCAGCGTTTTTTTAACCATCTCCCCGTTCGAAAAATCTATTCAATAAATGGCCCCCAGATTGGGGACGTTAGAGGGATTAAACTGATGAGAATAGTACTACAGAAAATACCACTCATATCGGGTGTGACAGTAATTTGCACGGCGCAGACGCAGTCACCGTGGTTTAAAACAGAGTGGAGGGAGCCAGCGTTTTTTTAACCATCTCCCCGTTCGAAAAATCTATTCAATAAATGGCACCCAGATTGGGGACGTTAGAGGGATTAAACTGATGAGAATAGTACTACAGAAAATACCACTCATATCGGGTGTGACAGTAAATTGCAAGGCGCAGACGCAGTGACCGTGGTTTAAAACAGAGTGGAGGGAGCCAGCGTTTTTTTAACCATCTCACCGTTCGAAAAATCAATTCAATTCATCTTTTGGGGACCCTTGGTGTTGTACGTGGCTGGGTGGAGGAAGAAACCTTCAATGACATCACCGGGACGTGGCTAGCTTGGTATCCAACCTTGTGCAAATGGGGAGTTTGCGGTTGTGCAAATGAACTGTTTGCGGTGCATTAAAAGGGAGTTTGGTCTGTCAATGTCAGTGAAGCGGGCGTAACCCTTACACTACCTGATCGATACAACATCATACCTGATCGTATACACAAACTGGATGTTTTAAAGCACGTTATTCCAAACAATTTAGGAATGTTAGTTGATTTATGCCGTTTATGGATTAAAACCCGACTCTGCGTCCACTACGTAATTTTCCATGGGAGTTTTGCCATGGATCCCCTCCGGCATGCCACAGTCCAGGTGTTAGACCCCTTGAAACAACTTTCTCATCACTATTGTGGCCAGAAAGAGTCCCTGTGGGTTTTAAAATTCGCCTGCCAATTGAAGTCTATGGCGGTTCGCCCGGTTCGCCCGTTCGCGAACATTTGCAGAAGTTCGCGTTCGCTGTTCGCGAACTGAAAATTTTATGTTCGCGACATCACTACCCGTCACTACAGAAGGGTCACTTGTGTGTTGTTCCCCTCAGAAGTTGAGGAGATTGGTGTGATATATCTTCATGTAATGCAATGCTGTCTATTTCCCTGTTACTGTGAAATGTGCCATGTGCAGGCCTGCTAGGGGTGTCATTCCAGCTCTAGTCACTAGAGGGAGCCCTAGTTTATATAAGGCCCAGTCAGGGGAAGGAAAGTGAGTTCAGACTGTGCCTAAGATCAGTGCAGACCATGTGTCTGTGAAGTCCAGCTCAGGCCTTGAGCCTGAGAAGGCAAGGCCCAGGCCTT
>JAKVIS010004401.1:0-14094 GCA_033119425.1 Bufotes viridis
AAGGGAATATGCAAAATAAATGTGGAGCCCCAGTTATGGGTCTACAACACAATGAAAGCCAGATATCCCTCAAAGGAAGGAAAACCAAGCAAAAAGGGGTGTCTCCAATACAGAGATCACCAAATCCACCATATTAAGTGGCCCACTATGTCAAGATCCCGCTTTTTTTTACAAGCTTTAAGGATGTGACGGGGAAAACCTAAGCCAGTTATCCATCCACAGATAGCTGTTTCGGGGTGTTGCCCCTCATCAGTGCGGAGTAGGATTCTGGCTAACCGGGAGCAATGCCTCGGAGACCACCCAAACACAACAATAGCTGATCTCCTCAGGGAGACCAGCTAAAAAGCTGCCGCAGACACAGCTTAAGAGTCTCAACACAGCAATCCGAAGTGCAAAATTCCCTGGGAAAAGGGAGTATGCAAAAATAAATTTGGAGCCCCGGTTGTGGGTCTACAACACGATGAAAGCCAGATATCCCTCAAAGGAAGAGGAAAACCAAGCAAAGGGTGTCTCCATTACAGAAGATCACCAAATCACAATATTAAGTGGCCCCTATGTCCAAGATCCCGATTTTTTACAAGCTTTAAGGATGTGACGGGGAAAAGCTAGCCCTGTTATCCATCCACAGATAGCTGCTGTCGGGGTGTTGCCCCTCATCCAGTGCGGAGTAGGAGTTCTGGCTAACCGGGAGCAATGCCTCGGAGACCACCCAAAACACAACAATAGCGCTGATCTCCTGAGGAGACCAGCTACAAGAAAACTGCCGCGGAGCCTGACTGGAAGTGTCTCAACACAGCAATCCAGGGTGCAAATTTCCCTGGGAAAGGGAATATGCAAAAATAAATGTGGAGCCCCAGTTATGGGTCTACAACACAATGAAAGCCAGATATCCCTCAAAGGGAGGAAAACCAAGCAAAGGGTGTCTCCATTACAAAGATCACCAAATCCACCATATTAAGTGGCCTCTATGTCAAGATCCGCTTTTTTTACAAGCTTTAAGGATGTGAGCGGGGAAAATCTAAGCCAGTTATCCATCCACAGACAGCTGTTTTCGGGGTGTTGCCCCTCATCAGTGCGGAGTAGGATTCTGGCTAATGCCGGGAGCAATGCCTCGGAGACCACCCAAACACAACAATAGCCTGATCTCCTCAGGAGACCAGCTACAAAAAACACTGCGGAGCCTACTTAGAAGTCTCAGCACAGCAATCCGAGAGTGCAAAGTTCCCTGGGAAAAGGGAATATGCAAAATAAATGTGGAGCCCCAGTTATGGGTCTACAACACAATGAAAACAGATATCCCTCAAAGGAAGGAGAAAACCAAGCAAAGGGTGTCTCCATTACAAAGATCACCAAATCAAAATATTAAGTGGCCCTATGTCAAGATCCCGCTTTTTTTACAAGCTTTAAGGATGTGACAGGGAAAATCTAAGCCAGTTATACATCCACAGACAGCTGTTTCAGGGTGTTGCCCCTCATCAGTGCGGGAATAGGATTCTGGCTAACTTGGAGCAATGCCTCGGAGACAACCCAAACACAGCAATAGCTGATCTCCTCAGGAGACCAGCTACAAAAAGCTCCGCCAGAGCCTCACTTAAGAGTCTCAACACAGCAATCAGGGTGCAAAGTTCCCTGGGAAAAGGAATATTCAAAATAAATGTGGATCCCCAGTTATGGGTCTACAACACAATGAAAGCCAGATATCCCTCAAAGGAGGAAAACCAAGCAAGATGGTTTCTCCATTACCAGACATCACCAAATCCACCATATTAAGTGGCCACTATGTCAAGATCCTGATTTTTTACAAGCTTTAAGCATGTGACCAGGGAAAAGCTAACCCAGTTATCCATCCACAGATAGCTGTTTCGGGGTGTTACCCCTCATCAGTGCGGTGGCAGGATTCTGGCTAACCGGGAGCAATGCCTCGGAGACCACCCAAACACAACAATAGCTGATCTCCTCAGGAGACCAGCTACAAAAAAGCTACCGTGGAGCCACACTTAGAGGTCTCAACACAGCAATCCGAAGTGCAAAATTCCCTGGGAAAAGGAATATGCAAAATAAATTTGGAGCCCCAGTTATGGGTCTACAACACAATGAAAGCCAGATATCCCTCAAAGGAAGGAAAACCAAGCAAAGGGAGTGTCTCCATTACAAAGATCACCAAATCCAAAATATTAAGTGGCCTCTATCGTCAAGATCCGCTTTTTACAAAGCTTTAAGGATGTGAGCGGGGAAAATCCCAGCGAGTTATCCATCCACAGACGGCTGTTTCGAGGGTGTTGCCCCTCATCCAGTCTTGAGGTGGGGATTCTGGCTAACCGGGGCGCAATGCCTCGGAGACCACCCAAACACAACAATAGCTGATCTCCTCAGGAGACCAGCTACAAAAAGCACCGCGGAGCCTCACTTAGAAGTCTCAACACAGCAATCCGAAGTGCAAAGTTCCCTGGGAAAAGGGAATTTGCAAGAATAAATGTGATCCCCAGTTGTGGGTCTACAACACAATGAAAGCCAGATATCCCTCAAAGGAAGGAAAACCAAGCAAGAGGTGTCTCCATTACAGAGATCACACAAATCCACCATATTAAGTGGCCCCTATGTCAAGATCCCGCTTTTTTACAAGCTTTAAGGATGTGACGGGAAAACCTAAGCCAGTTATCCATCCACAGACAGCTGTTTCAGAGGTGTTGCCCCTTATCAATGCGGAGTAGGATTCTGGCTAACCGGGAGCAATGCCTCGGAGACCACCCACACACAACAATAGCTGATCTCCTCAGGGAGACCAGCTACAAAAAACACCGCAGAGCCTCACTTAAGAGTCTCAACACAGCTATCGAGTGCCAAGTTCCCTGGGAAAGGGAATATGCATTATAAATGTGGAGCCCTAGTTATGGGTCTACAACACAATGAAAGCCAGATATCCTTCTAAAGGAAGGAAAACCAAGCAAAAGTGTCTCCATTACAGAGATCACCAAATCCACCATATTAAGTGGCCCCTATGTCAAGATCCGCTTTTTTTTACAAGCTTTAAGGATGTGACGGGAAAACCTAAGCCAGTTATCCATCCACAGATAGCTGTTTCGGGGTGTTTGCCCCTCATCAGTGCAGAGTAGGATTCCGGCTAAGCGGGAGCAATGCCTCGGAGACCACCCAAACACAACAATAGCTGATCTCCTCAGGGAGACCAGCTACAAAAAACACTGCGGAGCCTCACTTAAGAGTCTCAACACAACAATCCGAAGTGCAAAGTTCCCTGGGAAAAGGGAATTTGCAAAATAAATGTGGATCCCCAATTATGGGTCTACAACACAATGAAAGCCAGATATCCCTCAAAGGAAGGAAAACCAAGCAAAGAAGTGTCTCCATTACAGAGATCACCAAATCCACCATATTAAGTGGCCCCTATGTCAAGATCCCGCTTTTTTTACAAGCTTTAAGGATGTGACGGGGAAAACCTAAGCCAGTTATCCATCCACAGACAGCTGTTTCAGGGTGTTGCCCCTCATCAGTGCGGAGTAGGATTCTTGCTAACCTGGAGCAATGCCTCGGAGACCACCCACACACAACAATAGCTGATCTCCTCAGGGAGACCAGCTACAAAAACACCGCAGAGCCTCACTTAAGAGTCTCAACTACAGCAATCCGAAGTGCAAAGTTCCTGGGAAAAGGGAATATGCAAAATAAATGTGGAGCCCAAGTTATGGGTCTACAACACAATGAAAGCCAGATATCCTTCAAAGGAAGGAAAACCAACAAAATGTGTCTCCAATACAGAGATCACCAAATCCACCATATTAAGTGGCCACTATGTCAAGATTCCGCTTTTTTTTTACAAGCTTTAAGGATGTGAGGGGAAAACCTAAGCCAGTTATCCATCCACAGATAGCTGTTTCGGGGTGTTGCCCCTCATCAGTGCGGAGTAGGATTCTGGCTAAGCGGGAGCAATGCCTCGGAGACCACCCAAACACAACAATAGCTGATCTCCTCAGGGAGACCAGCTACAAAAACATCGCGGAGCCTCACTTAAGAGTCTCAACACAGCAATCCGAAGTGCAAAGTTCCCTGGGAAAAGGGAATATGCAAAATAAATGTGGAGCCCCAGTTATGGGTCTACAACACAATGAAAGCCAGATATCCCTCAAAGGAAGGAAAACCAAGCAAAGATGGTGTCTCCATTACACAGATCGCCAAATCCAAAATATTAAGTGGCCTCTATGTCAAGATCCCGCTTTTTTACAAGCTTTAAGGATGTGACGGGGAAAATCTAAGCCAGTTATCCATCCACAGACAGCTGTTTCGGGGTGTTGCCCCTCATCAGTGCGGAGTAGGATTCTGGCTAACCGGGAGCAATGCCTCGGAGACCACCCAAACACAACAATAGCTGATCTCCCTCAGGGAGACCAGCTACAAAAACACCGCGGAGCCTCACTTAAGAATCTCAACACAGCAATCCGAAGTGCAAAGTTCCCTGGGAAAAGGGAATATGCAAAATAAATGTGGAGCCCCAGTTATGGGTCTACAACACAATGAAAGCCAGATATCCCTCAAAGGAAGGAAAACCAAGCAAAGGGGTGTCTCCATTACAAAGATCACCAAATCCACAATATTAAGTGGCCTCTATGTCAAGATCCCGCTTTTTTTACAAGCTTTAAGGATGTGACAGGGAAAACCTAAGCCAGTTATCCATCCACAGATAGCTGTTTCGGGTGTTGCTCCTCATCAGTGCGGAGTAGGATTCTGGCTAAGCGGGAGCAATGCCTCGGAGACCACCCAAACACAACAATAGCTGATCTCCTCAGGGAGACCAGCTACAAAAACACCGCGGAGCCTCACTTAAGAGTCTCAACACAGCAATCCGAAGTGCAAAGTTCCCTGGGAAAAGGGAATATGCAAAATAAATTTGGAGCCCCAGTTATGGGTCTACAACACAATGAAAGCCAGATATCCCTCAAAGGAAGGAAAACCAAGCAAAGGGTGTGTCCATTACAAAGATCACCAAATCCAAAATATTAAGTGGCCTCTATGTCAAGATCCCGCTTTTTACAAGCTTTAAGGATGTGACGGGGAAAACCTAAGCCAGTTATCCATCCACAGACAGCTGTTTCGGGGTGTTGCATCTCATCAGTGCGGAGTAGGATTCTGGCTAACCGGGAGCAATGCCTCGGAGACCACCCAAACACAACAATAGCTGATCTCCTCAGGGAGACCAGCTACAAAAACACCGCGGAGCCTCACTTAAGAGTCTCAACACAGCAATCCGAAGTGCAAAGTTCCCTGGGAAAAGGGAATATGCAAAATAAATGTGGAGCCCCAGTTATGGGTCTACAACACAATGAAAGCCAGATATCCCTCAAAGGAAGGAAAACCAAGCAAAAATGTGTCTCCAATACAGAGATCACCAAATCCACCTTATTAAGTGGCACTATGTCAAGATTCCGCTTTTTTTTTTACAAGGTTTAAGAATGTTATGGGGAAAACCTAAGCCAGTTATCCATACACAGATAGCTGTTTCGGGGTGTTTCCCCTCATCAGTGCGGAGTAGGATTCTGACTAAGCGGGAGCAATGCCTCGGAGACCACCCAAAAATAACAATAGCTGATCTCCTCAGGGAGACCAGCTACAAAAAACACCGCGGAGCCACACTTAAGAGTCTCAACACAGCAATCCGAAGTGCAAAATTAACTGGGAAAAGGGAATATGCAAAATAAATTTGGAGCCCCAGTTATGGGTCTACATCACAATGAAAGCCAGATATTCCTCAAAGGAAGGAAAATCAAGCAAAGGGGTGTCTCCATTACAAAGATCACCAAATCCAAAATATTAAGTGGCCCCTATGTCAAGATCCCGCTTTTTTTTCAAGCTTTAAGGATGTGACGGGGAAAATCTAAGCCAGTTATACATCCACAGACAGCTGTTTCGGGGTGTTGCCCCTCATCAGTGCGGAGTAGGATTCTGGCTAAATTGGAGCAATGCCTCGGAGACCACCCAAACACAACAATAGCTGATCTCCTCAGTGAGACCAGCTACAAAAAACATCGCGGAGCCTCACTTAAGAGTCTCAACACAGCAATCCGAAGTGCAAAGTTCCCTGGGAAAAGGGAATATGCAAAATAAATGTGGATCCCCAGTTATGGGTCTACAACACAATGAAAGCCAGATATCCCTCAAAGGAAGGAAAACCAAGCAAAATGGTGTCTCCATTACAGAGATCACCAAATCCACCATATTAAGTGGCCACTATGTCAAGATCCCGCTTTTTTACAAGCTTTAAGGATGTGACGGGGAAAAGCTAAGCCAGTTATCCATCCACAGATAGCTGCTTCGGGTGTTGCCCCTCATCAGTGCGGAGTAGGATTCTGGCTAACCGGGAGCAATGCCTCGGAGACCACCCAAACACAACAATAGCTGATCTCCTCAGGGAGACCAGCTACAAAAAACACCACGGAGCCTCACTTAAGAGTCTCAACACAGCAATCCGAAGTGCAAAGTTCCCTGGGAAAAGGGAATATGCAAAATAAATGTGGATCCCCAGTTATGGGTCTTCAACACAATGAAAGCCAGATATCCCTCAAAGGAAGGAAAACCAAACAAAGAGGTGTCTCCATTACAGAGATCACCAAATCCACCATATTAAGTGGCCCCTATGTCAAGATCCCGCTTTTTTTACAAGCTTTAAGGATGTGACTGGGAAAACCTAAGCCAGTTATCCATCCACAGACAGCTGTCTCGGGGTGTTTCCCCTCACCAGTGCAGAGTAGGATTCTGGCTAAGCGGGAGTAATGCCTCGGAGACCACCCAAACACAACAATAGCTGATCTCCTCAGGGAGACCAGCTACAAAAAAACACCGCGGAGCCACACTTAAGAGTCTCAACACAGCAATCCGAAGTGCAAAATTCCCTGGGAAAAGGGAATATGCAAAATAAATGTGGAGCCCAAGTTATAGGTCTACAACACAATGAAAGCCAGATATCCTTCAAAGGAAGGAAAACCAAGCAAAAATGTGTCTCCAATACAGAGATCACCAAATCCACCATATTAAGTGGCCACTATGTCAAGATCCCGCTTTTTTTTTTTACAAGCTTTAAGGATGTGACGGGGAAAACCTAAGCCAGTTATCCATCCACAGATAGCTGTTTCGGGGTGTTTCCCCTCATCAGTGCAGAGTAGGATTCTGGGTAAGCGGGAGCAATGCCTCGGAGACCACCCAAACACAACAATAGCTGATCTCCTCAGGGAGACCAGCTACAAAAAACACCGCGGAGCCACAATTAAGAGTCTCAACACAGCAATCCGAAGTGCAAAATTCCCTGGGAAAAGGGAATATGCAAAATAAATGTGGAGCCCAAGTTATAGGTCTACAACACAATGAAAGCCAGATATCCTTCAAAGGAAGGAAAACCAACAAAAATGTGTCTCCAATACAGAGATCACCAAATCCACCTTATTAAGTGGCCACTATGTCAAGATTCCGCTTTTTTTTTTACAAGCTTTAAGAATGTTAGGGGAAAACCTAAGCCAGTTATCCATCCACAGATAGCTGTTTCGGGGTGTTTCCCTCATCAGTGCGGAGTAGGATTCTGGCTAAGCGGGAGCAATGCCTCGGAGACCACCCAAACACAACAATAGCTGATCTCCTCAGGGAGACCAGCTACAAAAACATCGCGGAGCCTCACTTAAGAGTCTCAACACAGCAATCCGAAGTGCAAAGTTCCCTGGGAAAAGGGAATATGCAAAATAAATGTGGATCCCCAGTTATGGGTCTACAACACAATGAAAGCCAGATATCCCTCAAAGGAAGGAAAACCAAGCAAAGAAGTGTCTCCATTACAGAGATCACCAAATCCACCATATTAAGTGGCCCCTATGTCAAGATCCCGCTTTTTACAAGCTTTAAGGATGTGACGGGGAAAACCTAAGCCAGTTATCCATCCACAGACAGCTGTTTCAGGGTGTTGCCCCTCATCAATGCGGAGTAGGATTCTGGCTAATCGGGAGCAATGCCTCGGAGACCACCCACACACAACAATAGCTGATCTCCTCAGGAGACCAGCTACAAAAACACCGCGGAGCCTCACTTAAGAGTCTCAACACAGCAATCCGAAGTGCAAAATTCCCTGGGAAAAGGGAATATGCAAAATAAATGTGGAGCCCAAGTTATGGGTCTACAACACAATGAAAGCCAGATATCCCTCAAAGGAAGGAAAACCAAGCAAAAATGTGTCTCCAATACAGAGATCACCAAATCCACCATATTAAGTGGCCACTATGTCAAGATCCCGCCTATTTTTTACAAGCTTTAAGAATGTGACGGGGAAAACCTAAGCCAGTTATCCAACCAAAGATAGCTGTTTCGGTTTTTTGGCCCACATCAGTGCAGAGTAGGATACTGGCTAAGCGGGAGCTATGCCTTGGAGACCACCCAAACACAACAATAGCTGATCTACTCAGGGAGACCGGCTACAAAAAACACTGCGGAGCCTCACTTAAGAGTCTCAACACAGCAATCCGAAGTGCAAAGTTCCCTGGGAAAAGGGAATATGCAAAATAAATGTGGATCCCCAGTTATGGGTCTACAACACAATGAAAGCCAGATATCGCTCAAAGGAAGGAAAACCAAGCAAAATGGTGTCTCCATTACAGAGATCACCAAATCCAAAATATTAAGTGGCCTCTATGTCAAGATCCCGCTTTTTTTACAAGCATTAAGGATGTGACGGGGAAAATCTAAGCCAGTTATCCATCCACAGACAGCTGTTTCGGGGTGTTGCCCCTCATCAGTGCGGAGTAGGATTCTGGCTAACCGGGAGCAATGCCTCGGAGACCACCCAAACACAACAATAGCTGATCTCCTCAGGGAGACCAGCTACAAAAAACACTGCGGAGCCTCACTTAAGAATCTCAACACAGCAATCCGAAGTGCAAAGTTCACTGGGAAAAGGGAATATGCAAAATAAATTTGGAGCCCCAGTTATGGGTCTACAACACAATGAAAGCCAGATATCTCTCAAAGGAAGGAAAACCAAGTAAAGGGGTGTCTCCATTACAAAGATCACCAAATCCAAAATATTAAGTGGCCTCTATGTCAAGATCCCGCTTTTTTTACAAGCATTAAGGATGTGACAGGGAAAACCTAAGCCAGTTATCCATCCACAGATAGCTGTTTCGGGGTGTTGCCCCTCATCAGTGCGGAGTAGGATTCTGGCTAAGCGGGAGCAATGCCTCGGAGACCACCCAAACACAACAATAGCTGATCTCCTCAGGGAGACCAGCTACAAAAACACCGCGGAGCCTCACTTAAGAGTCTCAACACAGCAATCCGAAGTGCAAAGTTCCCTGGGAAAAGGGAATATGCAAAATAAATGTGGAGCCCAAGTTATGGGTCTACAACACAATGAAAGCCAGATATCCCTCAAAGGAAGGAAAACCAAGCAAAAATGTGTCTCCATTACAGAGATCACCAAATCCACCATATTAAGTGGCCACTATGTCAAGATCCCGCTTTTTTTTACAAGCTTTAAGGATGTGACGGGGAAAACCTAAGCCAGTTATCCATCCACAGATAGCTGTTTCAGGGTGTTGCCCCTCATCAGTGCGGAGTAGGATTCTGGCTAAGCGGGAGCAATGCCTCGGAGACCACCCAAACACAACAATAGCTGATCTCCTCAGGGAGACCAGCTACAAAAAACACCGCGGAGCCACACTTAAGAGTCTCAACACAGCAATCCGAAGTGCAAAATTCCCTGGGAAAAGGGAATATGCAAAATAAATGTGGAGCCCAAGTTATAGGTCTACAACACAATGAAAGCCAGATATCCTTCAAAGGAAGGAAAACCAAGCAAAAATGTGTCTCCAATACAGAGATCACCAAATCCACCTTATTAAGTGGCCACTATGTCAAGATTCCGCTTTTTTTACAAGCTTTAAGGATGTGACGGGGAAAACCTAAGCCAGTTATCCATCCACAGATAGCTGTTTCGGGGTGTTTCCCCTCATCAGTGCGGAGTAGGATTCTGGCTAAGCGGGAGCAATGCCTCGGAGACCACCCAAACACAACAATAGCTGATCTCCTCAGGGAGACCAGCTACAAAAAACATCGCGGAGCCTCACTTAAGAGTCTCAACACAGCAATCCGAAGTGCAAAGTTCCCTGGGAAAAGGGAAAATACAAAATAAATGTGGATCCCCAGTTATGGGTCTACAACACAATGAAAGCCAGATATCCCTCAAAGGAAGGAAAACCAAGCAAAGAAGTGTCTCCATTACAGAGATCACCAAATCCACCATATTAAGTGGCCCCTATGTCAAGATCCCGCTTTTTTTACAAGCTTTAAGGATGTGACGGGGAAAACCTAAGCCAGTTATCCATCCACAGACAGCTGTTTCAGGGTGTTGCCCCTTATCAATGCGGAGTAGGATTCTGGCTAATCGGGAGCAATGCCTCGGAGACCACCCAAACACAACAATAGCTGATCTCCTCAGGGAGACCAGCTACAAAAAACACCGCGGAGCCACACTTAAGAGTCTCAACACAGCAATCCGAAGTGCAAAATTCCCTGGGAAAAGGGAATATGCAAAATAAATGTGGAGCCCAAGTTATAGGTCTACAACACAATGAAAGCCAGATATCCTTCAAAGGAAGGAAAACCAACAAAAATGTGTCTCCAATACAGAGATCACCAAATCCACCTTATTAAGTGGCCACTATGTCAAGATTCCGCTTTTTTTTTTACAAGCTTTAAGAATGTTAGGGGGAAAACCTAAGCCAGTTATCCATCCACAGATAGCTGTTTCGGGGTGTTTCCCCTCATCAGTGCGGAGTAGGATTCTGGCTAAGCGGGAGCAATGCCTCGGAGACCACCCAAACACAACAATAGCTGATCTCCTCAGGGAGACCAGCTACAAAAAACATCGCGGAGCCTCACTTAAGAGTCTCAACACAGCAATCCGAAGTGCAAAGTTCCCTGGGAAAAGGGAATATGCAAAATAAATGTGGATCCCCAGTTATGGGTCTACAACACAATGAAAGCCAGATATCGCTCAAAGGAAGGAAAACCAAGCAAAATGGTGTCTCCATTACAGAGATCGCCAAATACAAAATATTAAGTGGCCTCTATGTCAAGATCCCGCTTTTTTTACAAGCTTTAAGGATGTGACGGGGAAAATCTAAGCCAGTTATCCATCCACAGACAGCTGTTTCGGGGTGTTGCCCCTCATCAGTGCGGAGTAGGATTCTGGCTAACCGGGAGCAATGCCTCGGAGACCACCCAAACACAACAATAGCTGATCTCCTCAGGGAGACCAGCTACAAAAACACTGCGGAGCCTCACTTAAGAATCTCAACACAGCAATCCGAAGTGCAAAGTTCACTGGGAAAAGGGAATATGCAAAATAAATTTGGAGCCCCAGTTATGGGTCTACAACACAATGAAAGCCAGATATCCCTCAAAGGAAGGAAAACCAAGTAAAGGGGTGTCTCCATTACAAAGATCACCAAATCCAAAATATTAAGTGGCCTCTATGTCAAGATCCCGCTTTTTACAAGCTTTAAGGATGTGACAGGGAAAACCTAAGCCAGTTATCCATCCACAGACAGCTGTTTCGGGGTGTTGCCCCTCATCAGTGCGGAGTAGGATTCTGGCTAACCGGGAGCAATGCCTCGGAGACCACCCAAACACAACAATAGCTGATCTCCTCAGGGAGACCAGCTACAAAAACACCGCGGAGCCTCACTTAAGAGTCTCAACACAGCAATCCGAAGTGCAAAGTTCCCTGGGAAAAGGGAATATGCAAAATAAATTTGGAGCCCCAGTTATGGGTCTACAACACAATGAAAGCCAGATATCCCTCAAAGGAAGGAAAACCAAGCTAAGGGGTGTCTCCATTACAAAGATCACCAAATCCAAAATATTAAGTGGCCTCTATGTCAAGATCCCGCTTTTTTACAAGCTTTAAGGATGTGACAGGGAAAACCTAAGCCAGTTATCCATCCACAGACAGCTGTTTCGGGGTGTTGCCCCTCATCAGTGCGGAGTAGGATTCTGGCTAACCGGGAGCAATGCCTCGGAGACCACCCAAACACAACAATAGCTGATCTCCTCAGGGAGACCAGCTACAAAAACACCGCGGAGCCTCACTTAAGAGTCTCAACACAGCAATCCGAAGTGCAAAGTTCCCTGGGAAAAGGGAATATGCAAAATAAATTTGGAGCCCCAGTTATGGGTCTACAACACAATGAAAGCCAGATATCCCTCAAAGGAAGGAAAACCAAGCTAAGAGGTGTCTCCATTACAAAGATCACCAAATCCAACATATTAAGTGGCCTCTATGTCAAGATCCCGCTTTTTTACAAGCTTTAAGGATGTGACGGGGAAAACCTAAGCCAGTTATCCATCCACAGACAGCTGTTTCGGGGTGTTGCCTCTCATCAGTGCGGAGTAGGATTCTGGCTAACCGGGAGCAATGCCTCGGAGACCACCCAAACACAACAATAGCTGATCTCCTCAGGGAGACCAGCTACAAAAAACACCGCGGAGCCTCACTTAAGAGTCTCAACACAGCAATCCGAAGTGCAAAGTTCCCTGGGAAAAGGGAATATGCAAAATAAATGTGGAGCCCAAGTTATAGGTCTACAACACAATGAAAGCCAGATATCCCTCAAAGGAAGGAAAACCAAGCAAAATGGTGTCTCCATTACAAAGATCACCAAATCCACCATATTAAGTGGCCACTAAGTCAAGATCCCGCTTTTTTTTTTACAAGCTTTAAGGATGTGACGGGGAAAACCTAAGCCAGTTATCCATCCACAGATAGCTGTTTCGGGGTGTTTCCCCTCATCAGTGCAGAGTAGGATTCTGGCTAAGCGGGAGCAATGCCTCGGAGACCACCCAAACACAACAATAGCTGATCTCCTCAGGGAGACCAGCTACAAAAAACACCGCGGAGCCACACTTAAGAGTCTCAACACAGCAATCCGAAGTGCAAAATTCCCTGGGAAAAGGGAATATGCAAAATAAATGTGGAGCCCAAGTTATAGGTCTACAACACAATGAAAGCCAGATATCCTTCAAAGGAAGGAAAACCAAGCAAAAATGTGTCTCCAATACAGAGATCACCAAATCCACCTTATTAAGTGGCCACTATGTCAAGATTCCGCTTTTTTTTTTACAAGCTTTAAGAATGTTATGGGGAAAACCTAAGCCAGTTATCCATCCACAGATAGCTGTTTCGGGGTGTTTCCCCTCATCAGTGCGGAGTAGGATTCTGGCTAAGCGGGAGCAATGCCTCGGAGACCACCCAAACACAACAATAGCTGATCTCCTCAGGGAGACCAGCTACAAAAAACATCGCGGAGCCTCACTTAAGAGTCTCAACACAGCAATCCGAAGTGCAAAGTTCCCTGGGAAAAGGGAATATGCAAAATAAATGTGGATCCCCAGTTATGGGTCTACAACACAATGAAAGCCAAATATCCCTCAAAAGAAGGAAAACCAAGCAAAGAGGTGTCTCCATTACAGAGATCACCAAATCCGCCATATTAAGTGGCCCCTATGTCAAGATCCCGCTTTTTTACAAGCTTTAAGGATGTGACGGGGAAAACCTAAGCCAGTTATCCATCCACAGACAGCTGTTTCAGGGTGTTGCCCCTCATCAATGCGGAGTAGGATTCTGGCTAACTCGGGAGCAATGCCTCGGAGACCACCCAAACACAACAATAGCTGATCTCCTCAGGGAGACCAGCTACAAAAACACCGCGGAGCCTCACTTAAGAGTCTCAACACAGCAATCCGAAGTGCAAAGTTCCCTGGGAAAAGGGAATATGCAAAATAAATGTGGAGCCCAAGTTATGGGTCTACAACACAATGAAAGCCAGATATCCTTCAAAGGAAGGAAAACCAAGCAAAAATGTGTCTCCAATACAGAGATCACCAAATCCACCTTATTAAGTGGCCACTATGTCAAGATTCCGCTTTTTTTACAAGCTTTAAGAATGTGACGGGGAAAACCTAAGCCAGTTATCCATCCACAGATAGCTGTTTCGGGTGTTGCCCCTCATCAGTGCGGAGTAGGATTCTGGCTAAGCGGGAGCAATGCCT
>JAKVIS010004402.1:0-14210 GCA_033119425.1 Bufotes viridis
ACATGCTGGATCCACTGTCGGCCACCCAATTGACTAGCGCCTGTACCTGCTCAGGCCTTAACATCCTTAGAACGGCATTGGGCGTCACCAAATATCGCTGTAAATTCTGGCGGGTACTGGAACCTGAGGTAGTTGGTTAACTAGGACGTGTGGCTGTGGCAGAATGGCCACGTCCTCTCCCAGCACCAGAGGGTACACTAACACCACCACGACCGCGTCCGCGTCCCTTACTAGATGTTTTCCTCATTGTTAACGTTCACCAATCACCACAATAAGGAAAAAAATATTTGGCCCAATGTATTGATTTCAAATTTAGTACATTTTTTTACAGGCACCTAACACTATCTGCCTATTTGTTTATGTAGCGAATTACACTAATCCAGGCACAGCAGTAACCACTGATGTAGTGGAATATCTCTTTTAGGGCTAGTATTTAGGCCCTGGATGAAAGGTATCCTTTTATGGACAGATTTACACTTGGCCTGCAACAGCTGGGACAAAAGATACAGGGTATTGCTATTTTGGCAATTGAATGTCACCCCAGAACAAAATATATGTTTTGGCGGACACTATGATATTTTGCCAGCCACAGCTGAAACCACTGATTTATGGTATTGCTATTTTGCCAATTGAATTTCACCCCAGGCCAGAACAAAATATGTGTTTTTGAGGACACTATGAATCCTGGCCTGCAACAGCTGGGACACCAGATTCAGGGTATTGCTATTTTGCCAGATTAATTTCACCCCAGAACAAAATATGTGTTTTGGCAGACACTATGAAATCTGGCCTGCAACTGCTGGGACACCAGAATCAGGGTATTGCTATTTTGCCAGATTAATTTCACCCCAGAACAAAATATATGTTTTAGCGGACACTATGAAATCTGTCCTGCAACTGCTGGGACACCAGATTCAGGGTATTGCTATTTTGCAAAATTAATTTCACCCCAGAACAAAATATGTGTTTTGGCAAACACTATGAAATCTGGCCTGTAACTGCTGGGACATCAGATTCAGGGTATTGCTATTTTGCCAGATAAATTTCACCCCAGAACAAAATATATGTTTTAGCAGACACTATGAAATCTGGCCTGCAACTGCTGGGACACCAGATTCAGGGTATTGCTATTTTGCCAGATTAATTTCACCCCAGAACAAAATATATGTTTTGGCAGACACTATGAAATCTGGCCTGCAACTGCTGGGACACCAGAATCAGGGTATTGCTATTTTGCAAGATTAATTTCACGCCAGAACAAAATATATGTTTTGGCGGACACTATTCTATTTTGCCAGCCACAGCTGAAACCACTGATTTATGGTATTGCTATTTTAGGAATTGAATTTCACCCCAGAACAAAATATATGTTTAAGCGGACACTATGAAATCTGGCCTGCAACTGCTGGGACACCAGAATCAGGGTATTGCTATTTTGCCAGATTAATTTCACCCCAGAACAAAATATATGTTTTAGCGGACACTATGAAATCTGGCCTGCAACTGCTGGGACACCAGAATCAGGATATTGCTATTTTGCAAAATTAATTTCACCCCAGAACAAAATATGTGTTTTGGCAGACACTATGAAATCTGGCCTGCAACTGCTGGGACACCAGATTCAGGGTATTGCTATTTTGCCAGATTAATTTCACCCCAGAACAAAATATGTGTTTTGGCAGACACTATGAAATCTGGCCTGCAACTGCTGGGACACCAGAATCAGGGTATTGCTATTTTGCGAGATTAATTTCTCCCCAGAACAAAATATGTGTTTTGGCAGACACTATAAAATCTGGCCTGCAACTGCTGGGACACCAGAATCAGGGTATTGCTATTTTGCCAGATTAATTTCACCCCAGAACACAATATGTGTTTTGGCAGACACTATGAAATCTGGCCTGCAACTGCTGGGACACCAGATTCAGGATATTGCTATGTTGCCAGATTAATTTCACCCCAGAACAAAATATGTGTTTTGGCAGAACACTATGAAATCTGGCCTGCAACTGCTGGGACACCAGAATAAGGGTATTGCTATTTTGCCAGATTAATTTCACCCCAGAACAAAATATGTGTTTTGGCAGACACTATGAAATCTGGCCTGCAACTGCTGGGAAACCAGAATCAGGGTATTGCTATTTTGCGAGATTAATTTCACCCCAGAACAAAATATGTGTTTTGGCAGACACTATGAAATCTGGCCTGCAACTGCTGGTACACCAGAATCAGGGTATTGCTATTTTGCCAGATTCATTTCACCCCAGAACAAAATATGTGTTTTGGCAGAAACTATGAAATCTGGCCTGCAACTGCTGTGACACCAGAATCAGGGTATTGCTATTTTGCCAGATTAATTTCACCCCAGAACAAAATATATGTTTTAGCGGACACTATGAAATCTGGCCTGCAACTGCTGGGACACCAGAATCAGGGTATTGCTATTTTGCCAGATTAATTTCACCCCAGAACAAAATATGTGTTTTGGCAGAAACTATGAAATCTGGCCTGCAACTGCTGGGACACCAGAATCAGGGTATTGCTATTTTGCCAGATTAATTTCACCCCAGAACAAAATATGTGTTTTGGCAGACACTATGAAATCTGGCCTGCAACTGCTGGGACACCAGAATCAGGGTATTGCTATTTTGCCAGATTAATTTCACCCCAGAACAAAATATGTGTTTTGGCAGACACTATAAAATCTGGCCTGCAACTGCTGGGACACCAGAATCAGGGTACTGCTATTTTGCAAGATTAATTTCTCCCCAGAACAAAATATGTGTTTTGGCAGACACTATAAAATCTGGCCTGCAACTGCTGGGACACCAGAATCAGGGTATTGCTATTTTGCCAGATTAATTTCACCCCAGAACAAAATATGCGTTTTGGCAGACACTATGAAATCTGGCCTGCAACTGCTGGGACACCAGAATCAGGGTATTGCTATTTTGCCAGATTAATTTCACCCCAGAACAAAATATATGTTTTAGCGGACACTATGAAATCTGGCCTGCAACTGCTGGGACACCAGATTCAGGGTATTGCTATTTTGCAAAATTAATTTCACCCCAGAACACAATGTGTGTTTTGGCAGACACTATGAAATCTGGCCTGCAACTGCTGGGACACCAGATTCAGGATATTGCTATGTTGCCAGATTAATTTCACCCCAGAACAAAATATGTGTTTTGGCAGAACACTATGAAATCTGGCCTGCAACTGCTGGGACACCAGAATCAGGGTATTGCTATTTTGCCAGATTAATTTCACCCCAGAACAAAATATGTGTTTTGGCAGACACTATGAAATCTGGCCTGCAACTGCTGGGAAACCAGAATCAGGGTATTGCTATTTTGCGAGATTAATTTCACCCCAGAACAAAATATATGTTTTAGCGGACACTATGAAATTTGGCCTGCAACTGCTGGGACACCACAATCAGGGTATTGCTATTTTGCCAGATTAATTTCACCCCAGAACAAAATATGTGTTTTGGCAGACACTATGAAATCTGGCCTGCAACTGCTGGGACACCAGAATCAGGGTATTGCTATTTTGCCAGATTCATTTCACCCCAGAACAAAATATGTGTTTTAGCGGACACTATTAAATCTGGCCTACAACTGCTGGGACATCAGATTCAGAGTATTGCTATTTTGCCAGATTAATTTCACCCCAGAACAAAATATGTGTATTTGCAGTCACTATGAAATCTGGCCTGCATCTGCTGGGACACAAGAATCAGGGTATTGATATTTTGCAAGATTAATTTCACCCCAGAACAAAATATGTGTTTTGGCAGACACTATGAAATCTGGCCTGCAACTGCTGGGAAACCACAATCAGGGTATTGCTATTTTGCAAGATTAATTTCACCCCAGAACAAAATATATGTTTTGGCGGACACTATTCTATTTTGCCAGCCACAGCAGAAACCACTGATTTATGGTATTGCTATTTTAGTAATGGAATTTCACCCCAGAACAAAATATATGTTTTAGCGGACACTATTAAATCTGGCCTGCAACTGCTGGAACACCAGATTCAGGGTATTGCTATTTTGCCAGATTAATTTCAACGCAGAACAAACTATGTGTATTGGCAGTCACTATGAAATCTGGCCTGCAACTGCTGGGACACCAGAATCAGATTATTGCTATTTTGCCAGATTAATTTCACACCAGAACAAAATATGTGTTTTGGCAGACACTATGAAATCTGGCCTGCAACTGCTGGGACACCAGAATCAGGGTATTGCTATTTTGCCAGATTAATTTCACCCCAGAACAAAAATATGCTTTGGCAGACACTATGAAATCTGGCCTGCAACTGCTGGGACACCAGAATCAGGGTATTGCTATTTTGCCAGATTAATTTCACCCCAGAACAAAATATGTGTTTTGGCAGACACTATAAAATCTGGCCTGCAACTGCTGGGACACCAGAATCAGGGTATTGCTATTTTGCGAGATTAATTTCACCCCAGAACAAAATTTGTGTTTTGGCAGACACTATAAAATCTGGCCTGCAACTGCTGGGACACCAGAATCAGGGTATTGCTATTTTGCCAGATTAATTTCACCCCAGAACAAAATATGCGTTTTGGCAGACACTATGAAATCTGGCCTGCAACTGCTGGGACACCAGAAATAGGGTATTGCTATTTTGCCAGATTAATTTCACCCCAGAACAAAATAAGTGTTTTGGCAGACACTATGAAATCTGGCCTGCAACTGCTGGGAAACCAGAATCAGGGTATTGCTATTTTGCGAGATTAATTTTACCCCAGAACAAAATATGTGTTTTGGCAGACACTATGAAATCTGGCCTGCAACTGCTGGGACACCAGAATCAGGGTATTGCTAATTTTGCCAGATTAATTTCACCCCAGAACAAAATATATGTTTTAGCGGACACTATGAAATTTGGCCTGCAACTGCTGGGACACCACAATCAGGGTATTGCTATTTTGCCAGATTAATTTCACCCCAGAACAAAATATGTGTTTTGGCAGACACTATGAAATCTGGCCTGCAACTGCTGTGACAATCCAGAATCAGGGTATTGCTATTTTGCCAGATTAATTTCACCCCAGAACAAAATATATGTTTTAGCTGACACTATGAAATCTGGCCTGCAAACTGCTGGGACACCAGAATCAGGGTATTGCTATTTTGCCAGATTAATTTCACCCCAGAACAAAATATGTGTTTTGGCAGACACTATGAAATCTGGCCTGCAACTGCTGGGACACCAGAATCAGGGTATTGCTATTTTGCCAGAATAATTTCACCCCAGAACAAAATATGTGTTTTGGCAGACACTATGAAATCTGGCCTGCAACTGCTGGGACACCAGAATCAGGGAATTGCTATTTTGCCAGATTAATTTCACCTCAGAACAAAATATATGTTTTAGCGGACACTATGAAATCTGGCCTGCAACTGCTGGGACACCAGATTCAGGGTATTGCTATTTTGCAAAATTAATTTCACCCCAGAACACAATATGTGTTTTGGCAGACACTATGAAATCTGGCCTGCAACTGCTGGGACACCAGAATCAGGGTATTGCTATTTTGCCAGATTAATTTCACCCCAGAACAAAATATGTGTTTTGGCAGACACTATGAAATCTGGCCTGCAACTGCTGGGACACCAGAATCAGGGTATTGCTATTTTGCCAGATTAATTTCACCCCAGAACAAAAATATGTGTGTTTGGCAGACACTATGAAATCTGGCCTGCAACTGCTGGGACACCAGAATCAGAGTATTGCTATTTTGCCAGATTAATTTCACTCCCAGAACAAAATATGTGTTTTAGCGGACACTATGAAATCTGGCCTGCAACTGCTGGGACACCAGAATCAGGGTATTGCTATTTTGCCAGATTAATTTCACCCCAGAACAAAATATGTGTTTTAGCAGACACTATGAAATCTGGCCTGCAACTGCTGGGACACCAGAATTCAGGGTATTGCTATTTTGCCAGATTAATTTCACCCCAGAACAAAATATGTGTTTTGGCAGACACTATGAAATCTGGCCTGCAACTGCTGGGACACCAGATTCAGGGTATTGCTATTTTGCCAGATTAATTTCACCCCAGAACAAAATATATGTTTTAGCGGACACTATGAAATCTGGCCTGCAACTGCTGGGACACCAGAATCAGAGTATTGCTATTTTGCCAGATTAATTTCACCCCAGAACAAAATATGTGTTTTGGCAGACACTATAAAATCTGGCCTGCAACTGCTGGGACACCAGAATCAGGGTATTGCTATTTTGCAAGATTAATTTCACCCCAGAACAAAATATGTGTTTTGGCAGACACTATGAAATCTGGCCTGCAACTGCTGGGACACCATGATTCAGGGTATTGCTATTTTAGCCAGATTGAATTTCACCCCAGAACAAAATATATGTTTTAGCGGACACTATTAAATCTGGCCTGCAACTGCTGGGACACCAGAATCAGGGTATTGCTATTTTGCCAGATTAATTTCACCCCAGAACAAAATATGTGTTTTGGCAGACACTATGAAATCTGGCCTGCAACTGCTGGGACACCAGAATCAGGGTATTGCTATTTTGCCAGATTAATTTCACCCCAGAACAAAATATGTGTTTTGAGCAGACACTATGAAATCTGGCCTGCAACTGCTGGGACACCAGAATCAGGGTATTGCTATTTTGCCAGATTAATTTCACCTCACAACAAAATATATGTTTTGGCAAACACTATTAAATCTGGCCTGCAACTGCTGGGACACCAGAATCAGGGTATTGCTATTTTGCCAGATTAATTTCACCCCAGAACAAAATATTTGTTTTAGCGGACACTATGAAATCTGGCCTGTAACTGCTGGGACACCAGAATCAGGGTATTGCTATTTTGCCAGATTAATTTCACCCCAGAACAAAATATATGTTTTAGCGGACTCTATGAAATCTGGCCTGCAACTGCTGGGACACCAGATTCAGGATATTGCTATTTTGCAAAATTAATTTCACCCCAGAACAAAAAATGTGTGTTGTTGCAGACACTATGAAATCTGGCCTGCAACTGCTGGGACACCAGAATCAGGGTATTGCTATTTTGCCAGATTAATTTCACCCCAGAACAAAATATATGTTTTAGCGGACACTATGAAATCTGGCCAGCAACTGCTGGGACACCAGATTCAGGGTATTGCTATTTTGCCAAATTAACTTCTCCCCAGAACAAAATATGTGTTTTGGCAGACACTATGAAATCTGGCCTGCAACTGCTGGGACACCAGATTCAGGTATTGCTATTTTGCCAGATTAATTTCACCCCAGAACAAAATATATGTTTTAGCAGACACTATGAAATCTGGCCTGCAACTGCTGGGACACCAGAATCAGGGTATTGCTATTTTGCCAGATTAATTTCACCCCAGAACAAAATATGTGTTTTGGCAGACACTATGAAATCTGGCCTGCAACTGCTGGGACACCAGAATCAGGGTATTGCTATTTTGCCAGATTAATTTCACCCCAGAACAAAATATGTGTTTTGGCAGACACTATGAAATCTGGCCTGCAACTGCTGGGACACCAGATTCAGGGTATTGCTATTTTGCCAGATTAATTTCACCCCAGAACAAAATATATGTTTTAGCAGACACTATGAAATCTGGCCTGCAACTGCTGGGACACCAGAATCAGGGTATTGCTATTTTGCACAGATTAATTTCACCCCAGAACAAAATATGTGTTTGGCAGACACTATGAAATCTGGCCTGCAACTGCTGGGACACCAGAATCAGGGTATTGCTATTTTGCCAGATTAATTTCACCCCAGAACAAAATATATGTTTTGGCAGACACTATGAAATCTGGCCTGCAACTGCTGGGACACCAGAATCAGGGTATTGCTATTTTGCCAGATTAATTTCACCCCAGAACAAAATATGTGTTTTGGCAGACACTATGAAATCTGGCCTGCAACTGCTGGGACACCAGAATCAGGGTATTGCTATTTTGCCAGATTAATTTCACCCCAGAACAAAATATATGTTTTAGCAGACACTATGAAATCTGGCCTGCAACTGCTGGGACACCAGAATCAGGGTATTGCTATTTTGCCAGATTAATTTCACCCCAGAACAAAATATGTGTTTTGGCAGACACTATGAAATCTGGCCTGCAACTGCTGGGACACCAGAATCAGGGTATTGCTATTTTGCCAGATTAATTTCACCCCAGAACAAAATATGTGTTTTGGCAGACACTATGAAATCTGGCCTGCAACTGCTGGGACACCAGAATCAGGGTATTGCTATTTTGCCAGATTAATTTCACCCCAGAACAAAATATGTGTTTTGGCAGACACTATGAAATCTGGCCTTCAACTGCTGGGACACCAGAATCAGGGTATTGCTATTTTGCCAGATTAATTTCACCCCAGAACAAAATATGTGTTGTGGCAGACACTATGAAATCTGGCCTGCAACTGCTGGGACACCAGATTCAGGATATTGCTATTTTGCAAAATTAATTTCACCCCAGAACAAAATATGTGTTTTGGCAGACACTATGAAATCTGGCCTGCAACTGCTGGGACACCAGAATCAGGGTATTGCTATTTTGCCAGATTAATTTCACCCCAGAACAAAATATATGTTTTAGCGGACACTATGAAATCTGGCCTGCAACTGCTGGGACACCAGATTCAGGGTATTGCTATTTTGCAAAATTAACTTCACCCCAGAACAAAATATGTGATTTGGCAGACACTATGAAATCTGGCCTGTAACTGCTGGGACACCAGATTCAGGGTATTGCTATTTTGCCAGATTAATTTCACCACAGAACAAAATATATGTTTTAGCAGACACTATGAAATCTGGCCTACAACTGCTGGGACATCAGATTCAGAGTATTGCTATTTTGCCAGATTAATTTCACCCCAGAACAAAATATATGTTTTGGCAGACACTATAAAATCTGGCCTGCAACTGCTGGGACACCAGAATCAGGGTATTGCTATTTTGCAAGATTAATTTCACCCCAGAACAAAATATATGTTTTGGCAGACACTATTCTATTTTGCCAGCCACAGCTGAAACCACTGATTTATGGTATTGCTATTTTAGGAATTGAATTTCACCCCAGAACAAAATATATGTTTTAGCGGACACTATTAAATCTGGCCTGCAACTGCTGGGACACCAGAATCAGGGTATTGCTATTTTGCCAGATAAATTTCAACGCAGAACAAAATATGTGTATTGGCAGACACTATGAAATCTGGCCTGCAACTGCTGGGACACCAGAATCAGGGTATTGCTATTTTGCCAGATTAATTTCACCCCACAACAAAATATATGTTTTAGCGGACACTATTAAATCTGGCCTGCAACTGCTGGGACACCAGAATCAGGGTATTGCTATTTTGCCAGATTAATTTCACCCCAGAACAAAATATATGTTTTGGCGGACACTATTCTTTTTTGCCAGCCACAGCTGAAACCACTGATTTATGGTATTGCTATTTTAGGAATTGAATTTCACCCCAGAACAAAATATATGTTTTAGCGGACACTATGAAATCTGGCCTGCAACTGCTGGGACACCAGAATCAGGGTATTGCTATTTTGCCAGATTAATTTCACCGCAGAACAAAATATGTGTATTGGCAGACACTATGAAATCTGGCCTGCAACTGCTGGGACACCAGAATCAGGGTATTGCTATTTTGCCAGATTAATTTCACCCCAGAACAAAATATATGTTTTAGCGGACACTATGAAATCTGGCCTGCAACTGCTGGGACACCAGAATCAGGGTATTGCTATTTTGCCAGATTAATTTCACCCCAGAACAAAATATGTGTTTTGGCAGACACTATGAAATCTGGCCTGCAACTGCTGGGACACCAGAATCAGGGTATTGCTATTTTGCCAGATTAATTTCACCCCAGAACAAAATATATGTTTTAGCAGACACTATGAAATCTGGCCTGCAACTGCTGGGACACCAGATTCAGGGTATTGCTATTTTGCCAAATTAATTTCACCCCAGAACAAAATATGTGTTTTAGCAGACACTATGAAATCTGGCCTGCAACTGCTGGGACACCAGAATCAGGGTATTGCTATTTTGCCAGATTAATTTCACCCCAGAACAAAAATATATGTTTTAGCAGACACTATGAAATCTGGCCTGCAACTGCTGGGACACCAGATTCAGGGTATTGCTATTTTGCAAAATTAATTTCACCCCAGAACAAAATATGTGATTTGGCAGACACTATGAAATCTGGCCTGCAACTGCTGGGACACCAGATTCAGGGTATTGCTATTTTGCCAGATTAATTTCACCCCAGAACAAAATATGTGTTTTGGCAGACACTATGAAATCTGGCCTGCAACTGCTGGGACATCAGAATCAGGGTATTGCTATTTTGCCAGATTAATTTCACCCCAGAACAAAATATATGTTTTGGCAGACACTATGAAATCTGGCCTGCAACTGCTGGGACACCAGAATCAGGGTATTGCTATTTTGCCAGATTAATTTCACCCCAGAACAAAATATGTGTTTTGGCAGACACTATGAAATCTGGCCTGCAACTGCTGGGACACCAGATTCAGGGTATTGCTATTTTGCCAGATTAATTTCACCCCAGAACAAAATATGTGTTTTGGCAGACACTATGAAATCTGGCCTGCAACTGCTGGGACACCAGAATCAGGGTATTGCTATTTTGCCAGATTAATTTCACCCCAGAACAAAATATGTGTTTTGGCAGACACTATGAAATCTGGCCTGCAACTGCTGGGACACCAGAATCAGGGTATTGCTATTTTGCCAGATTAATTTCACCCCAGAACAAAATATGTGTTTTGGCAGACACTATGAAATCTGGCCTGCAACTGCTGGGACACCAGAATCAGGGTATTGCTATTTTGCCAGATTAATTTCACCCCAGAACAAAATATGTGTTTTGGCAGACACTATGAAATCTGGCCTGCAACTGCTGGGACACCAGAATCAGGGTATTGCTATTTTGCCAGATTAATTTCACCCCAGAACAAAATATATGTTTTAGCGGACACTATGAAATCTGGCCTGCAACTGCTGGGACACCAGAATCAGGGTATTGCTATTTTGCCAGATTAATTTCACCCCAGAACAAAATATGTGTTTTGGCAGACACTATGAAATCTGGCCTGCAACTGCTGGGACACCAGAATCAGAGTATTGCTATTTTGCCAGATTAATTTCACCCCAGAACAAAATATGTGTTTTGGCAGACACTATGAAATCTGGCCTGCAAACTGCTGGGACACCAGATTCAGGGTATTGCTATTTTGCCAGATTAATTTCACCCCAGAACAAAATATATGTTTTGGCAGACACTATGAAATCTGGCCTGCAACTGCTGGGACACCAGATTCAGGGTATTGCTATTTTGCAAGATTAATTTCACCCCAGAACAAAATATGTGTTTTGGCAGACACTATGAAATCTGGCCTGCAACTGCTGGGACACCAGAATCAGGGTATTGCTATTTTGCCAGATTAATTTCACCCCAGAACAAAATATATGTTTTAGCGGACACTATGAAATCTGGCCTGCAACTGCTGGGACACCAGATTCAGGTATTGCTATTTTGCCAGATTAATTTCACCCCAGAACAAAATATGTGTTTTGGCAGACACTATGAAAATCTGGCCTGCAACTGCTGGGACACCAGATTCAGGGTATTGCTATTTTGCCAGATTAATTTCACCCCAGAACAAAATATATGTTTTGGCAGACACTATGAAATCTGGCCTGCAACTGCTGGGACACCAGATTCAGGGTATTGCTATTTTGCCAGATTAATTTCACCCCAGAACAAAATATATGTTTTAGCAGACACTATGAAATCTGGCCTGCAACTGCTGGGACACCAGAATCAGGGTATTGCTATTTTGCCAGATTAATTTCACCCCAGAACAAAATATGTGTTTTGGCAGACACTATGAAATCTGGCCTGCAACTGCTGGGACACACAGAATCAGGGTATTGCTATTTTGCAAGATTAATTTCACCCCAGAACAAAATATATGTTTTAGCGGACACTATGCTAATCTGGCCTGCCACTGCTGGGACCACCAGATTCATGGTATTGCTATTTTAGCCAGATTGAATTTCACCCCAGAACAAAATATGTGTTTTGAGCAGACACTATTAAATCTGGCCTGCAACTGCTGGGACACCAGAATCAGGGTATTGCTATTTTGCCAGATTAATTTCACCCCAGAACAAAATATGTGTTTTGGCAGACACTATGAAATCTGGCCTGCAACTGCTGGGACACCAGAATCAGGGTATTGCTATTTTGCCAGATTAATTTCACCCCAGAACAAAATATGTGTTTTGGCGGACACTATGAAATCTGGCCTGCAACTGCTGGGACACCAGAATCAGGGTATTGCTATTTTGCCAGATTAATTTCACCCCAGAACAAAAATATGTGTTTTGCCAGACACTATGAAATTTGGCCTGCAACTGCTGGGACACCAGAATCAGAGGTATTGCTATTTTGCCAGAATTAATTTCACCCCAGAACAAAATATGTGTTTTGGCAGACACTATGAAATCTGGCCTGCAACTGCTGGGACACCAGAATCAGGGTATTGCTATTTTGCCAGATTAATTTCACCTCAGAACAAAATATGTGTTTGGCAGACACTATGAAATCTGGCCTGCAACTGCTGGGACACCAGAATCAGGGTGTGTTGCTATTTTGCCAGATTAATTTCACCCCAGAACAAAATATATGTTTTAGCGGACACTATGAAATCTGGCCTGCAACTGCTGGGACACCAGAATCAGGGTATTGCTATTTTGCCAGATTAATTTCACCCCAGAACAAAATATGTGTTTTGGCGAGACACTATGAAATCTGGCCTGCAACTGCTGGGACACCAGAATCAGGGTGACTGCTATTTTGCCAGATTAATTTCACCCCAGAACAAAATATGTGTTTTAGCGGACACTATGAAATCTGGCCTGCAACTGCTGGGACACCAGATTCAGGGATATTGCTATTTTGCAAAATTAATTTCACCCCAGAACAAAATATGTGTTTTGGCAGACACTATGAAATCTGGCCTGCAACTGCTGGGACACCAGAATCAGGGTATTGCTATTTTGCCAGATTAATTTCACCCCAGAACAAAATATATGTTTTAGCGGACACTATGAAATCTGGCCTGCAACTGCTGGGACACCAGATTCAGGGTATTGCTATTTTGCCAAATTAACTTCACCCCAGAACAAAATATGTGATTTGGCAGACACTATGAAATCTGGCCTGTAACTGCTGGGACACCAGAATCAGGGTATTGCTATTTTGCCAGATTAATTTCACCCCAGAACAAAATATATGTTTTAGCAGACACTATGAAATCTGGCCTACAACTGCTGGGACATCAGATTCAGAGTATTGCTATTTTGCCAGATTAATTTCCACGCAGAACAAAATATGTGTATTTGCAGTCACTATGAAATCTGGCCTGCACACTGCTGGGACACCAGAATCAGGGTATTGCTATTTTGCCAGATTAATTTCACCCCAGAACAAAATATATGTTTGGCAGACACTATAAATCTGGCCTGCAACTGCTGAAACCACGAATCAGGGTATTGCTATTTTGCAAGATTAATTTCACCCCAGAACAAAATATATGTTTTGGCGGACACTATTCTATCTGGCCTGCCACTGCTGGGACCACCAGATTCAGGGTATTGCTATTTTAGCCAGATTGAATTTCACCGCAGAACAAAATATGTGTTTTAGGCGGTCACTAGTGGAATCTGGCCTGCAACTGCTGGGACACCAGATTCAGGGTGTTGCTATTTTGCCAGATCAATTTCACCCCAGAGACAAAATATGTGGTTTTGGCGGACACTATGAAATCTGGCCTGCAACTGCTGGGACACCAAGAATCAGGTTACTGCCATTTTGCACAGATTAACTTCACCCCAGAACAAAATATGTGTTTTGGCAGACACTATGAAATCTGGCCTGCAACTGCTGGGACACCAGAATCAGGGTATTGCTATTTTGCCAGATTAATTTCACCCCAGAACAAAATATGTGTTTTGGCAGACACTATGAAATCTGGCCTGCAACTGCTGGGACACCAGAATCAGGGTATTGCTATTTTGCCAGATTAAT
>JAKVIS010004403.1:0-14232 GCA_033119425.1 Bufotes viridis
CCCCCAAAACAGGGTTAATTTACTGAATGACCACCAATAAAGAGGTGGGGTCACATATGCTATTTCATAATGACAGCAGGGCCCGTGCAGTGACTGTATTCTACTACCCCCATCCCCCGCTCACTGGATATAATCTTATTAACTATATAACTGTAGTAAATCACTACAGTTATATAGTTAAGATTACTATACAGTGTGTGAGAGGGAGAGTGTAGTAGAATCACAGTCACTACACGAACCCCGCTAGCGCTGTCATCAAAAGCAGATACAACCCCACAGCCTCACCCCTTGTATTGGGGTCATTCCTACATGGACCCTGTTATGGGGAGGGGGATCTGTGGATGACACAAATGTGTCATCCACAGATTCTCCAATAACAGTGTCATCCATCACAGATCCCCCATAGCAGTGTCATCCACAAGTTGGAGGGGGGGGGGGGGGGCGCACTTGGGCAGCTCAGCCTCTGTTGGTGGTAGACCTTGTCCCAGCCCTGCAAATAGTTGCTCAACAAGCAGAGGCAGATTCATAAATAAGTATTCTGCAAATGGAAGGAGAGGAAGCAGCTTCCCTAACAAGGCTGAAAGTCCTTGAACAAGCAATGGGACAAAGTACTAATTCAGACTGCCTTATCCCAGCAGTTCTGGAGGATTCAGTTGAACGCACCAGTGAATACATACTAAAGCATAACATTTGCAAAGATACAGAGTCATTTCCGGTACCTCCGACTAATAACACTGTTCTGACTCTCAACACAGAGACCTCTCAGCTCTATATGCCTAAGCCTCTTCAAGTCTACAACACAAGTACATCTACACAGCAAATCACATCCACTTATGCCAACAACAAGGTGACTTCCAGTGATAAGCCACAGCTCTAGCCACAGCTCAAGCCACAGCCAGCACAAGCCTTGGAGACTACACCAGGGCCGGCCTTTGGGGTGTGCGAACTGTGCGACCGCACAGGGCGCCATGACAGCTGAGGCGCCTGGGCGGCAGTTCACCTCGCACTACAGTATAATACCATTAAATTCAGCGTGACCGATCTGCAATTATGTTCTGAGACTTTCTGAGTCTTTGTGTCTCCTGCTGCGCTAATCTCATCAAGTAGTAAGGCGCAGCTTCAGGGCGGGGCGCCCCCTGCGGCTACATTCTGACCGGCTTTTTCCCCTGTCCCTCACTTGTGACAGCGCGGTGCCGCCGGGTCCCGTACATCCCGCCCATCCCCTCCCCTCCTCCTCAGTCTGCTGCCTTACTGTGATGCCGCCGCCACTGCCCTCTGCAAAGTTGCACGTCTGCAAGTTCAGGGGCGTGACAGAGGCGCCGCGGCGGTGGGAAGGCCTGTAGAGGACTGGACAGTCTGTTACAGCCAGCCCAGCCAGAGCCTCAGAGAGACTGTCAGACTGAGTATAAGTATCCTGCTTGGTGCTGGTGATAAGCAGAGGACTTGGAGCTAGCCTAGTGCACTGTACAGAGCAGTGAGCAGAGGCCTAGCAGCAGCAGGAGGACTGGAGGAGAGTGAAGCCACTGAGCCAGGACCACGCTAGCCCAGCAAGACCAGTCCAGGGAGACAGTGAGGAAAAACGGAGGACAGGAGCTGCAGGACACCGCCACTGTCAACTGTCAAGGTGAGTGACATCCACACAGCGCAGCTGTTGAGTACGGGTGGCGGTAATGAATGATGACCCCTGTGAATCTAACGCAGCTGTTAGGGTAGGTGGTAACAGTGGCAAAGCCACAAATGACAGGGTCCCACAGCAAATTTTGAATGGCCCCCTCCCAGTAATTTTTCGCAGTCCCTTCCTTTCATGCGGCCCGATTCCTGTGGCTAGTAAAGATCTCTCCTCTAGACCAGGCCCGGCAGCTGTTCCATCCGTTTCCTACACTGTCTGTACTGCCACTGTATATAATATTCCGTTCAGGGGCCCTGATAAAATATTTTGGACCCCTTTCACATCTATGTATTTATCTTTCCGTCCTAGAGTTCCGTTCTCGGAGCTCTAGGACGGAAAAATACTGATCAATATTATCCTATGCATTCTGAATGGAGAGATCCGTTCAGGATGCATCAGGATGTCTTCAGTTCAGTACTGACACGTTTTTTTAGCCGTAGCAAAATCTGCAGCATGCTGCGGATTTTGCTCCGACAAAAATCCAGAAAGCAAGTCGGAGGACGGATCCGAAATTAATGCTCATTGAAAGGCATTAATCCGGATCCAGCCTTAAGCTAAGCGTTGTTTCGGCGCATCGCCGGATCCGACGTTTTGCTTTTTCTGAATGATTACCATGGCAAATTAATGGATGGCACAGTGTGGGGGCAAATTAATGGATGGCACAGTGTGGGGGCAAATTAATGGATGGCACAGTGTGGGGGCAAATTATTTATTGATGGTACAGTGTGAGGGAAAATTATTTAATGATAGCACCGTCTTTTTGTAACCTGGGTGGGCGAGCGGGGAAGGGGGGCGCCACAAGACTACCTCGCACAGGGCGCCTGATGACCTAAGGCCAGCCCTGGACTACACCACAGTTAAACGCTCATACAACATCATTTTACCCTGGTAAACCTCAACCTACATCACCAGAGAACTTTTCCCAAAGGGTTCCATAAGTTACTTTGACACCAAGGAGTAAGAGACCAGACATGAATGACTTTGCCAGATACATGGTACACTGTGAGCTCATTAACACCAGCCTCTCAAGGTTTGATGACGAGAGGTCCTGGAGATCAACCTTCAAATCTACTGTCATGGGTGTAGCTATAGGGAGTGCAGAGGTAGCAGTCGCTACCGGGCCCAGGAGCCTGAGGGGGCCCAAAGAACTTTGTGCCGCATAAGAAGACACACAAAGCACTGAGGGAAGGGGGCCCAAGATGAACTTTTGCACAAGGGCCCATGAGCTGATAGCTACGCCCCTGGCTACTATTGCTGATCTCAACCTTACTACTAAGGAAGAACTTGATTTGCTCATAAAGTGTCTGGGGCCAGAATCTGCAGGTCATGTTAAAAGACTCAGTACATGTTGACCACCCAGATGCAGGTCTAGTTGCTGCATGGGCAAGACTTGAGCAAGCCTATGGTAGCTCTGATGTCATAGAAAGTGCTCTTTTCAAGAGACTGCAAAACTTCCCAAAAATAGGCAACAAAGACTATCACAAGCTCCAAGACCTAAGTGACCTCCTCATGGAGCTAGAGTTGGCAAAGACTGACCCACGTCTACCTGGACTAAGCTTCCTGGACACCGCTCATGGTGTCAACCCAGTGGTGTCTAAACTGCCATACGGCCTACAAGAGAAATGGGCACAACAGGGCTCAAGATACAAAAGAGACTATAACGTATCCTTTCCTCCATTCTCATACTTCTGCAGGTTCATTAGTGATCAAGCCTGGATGAGAAACGATTCCAGCTTCAGCGTCAGTGAACCCAACCTGCCTGCTTCATCCTTACCATCATCAAGGTATGATAACACAGCAGCTAAACGTAGAGACTTAAATAGAGCAATATCTGTTAAAAGGACAGACATCTCACCTTCACAACCTCACCTATTGATGAGGGTGTTGTGGATGACAGACATAAAGACCCTAAATCGTCAGTGTCCTATTCACAAGAAGCCTCACCCTCTTATGAAATGTCGTGGGCCTAGGGCAAAGACTTTACAAAAGCGCAGGGACATTCTCCAGAAACTTGGCATATGCTACAAGTGCTGTTCTTCTTATAGCCATTTTGCTAAAGCCTGTAAAGTTGTCATCAAGTGCACAGAATGCGGTAGCGACAGACATGTTACAGCCATGCATCCTACTCCACTTCCAGACAACCCACAGCAGCTACCTACCTCCACTCTCATCTCAAATCATGGCGGGGAGCAACAAAGTCATGCTCCAACCAAAGATAATGTCTCTTCTTCTTTTACAGAAATCTGTGGAGAAGGCGAGGACCAAAAATGCTATGCCAAGATATGCCTAGTCAAGATATACCCAAAGAGTCATCCTGAGAAAGCTGCTAGGACATATGCCATAATAGATGAACAGAGCAACAGATCCCTGGTTAAGCCTAAATTCTCTGAGAACTTTGGCATAGAGGGTCAAGCCACACCATATTCTCTCAGAACCTGTTCTGGTCGTGTAGAGACCTTCGGCAAAAGGGTTGATGGGTTCATGGTCTCTCATATCAACGAGGGAGAGGGCATACCCCTAACAACGTTAGTCGAGTGCGACCAGATACCAGACAAAAGAGAAGAGATTCCCACTCCAGAAGTTGCATACCAACATCCTCATTTAAGACACCTTGTTGATGAGATTCCTGCAATGGACAAGAGTGCTGAAATCTTAGTCCTGCTAGGAAGGGACATTCTCAGGGTACATAAAGTATGAGACCAGTGCGATGGGCCTGATGACGGTAAGTCTTTACCTACAGACGAAGAAGCCATAGACCTGCTCCGAAGGACACAAGGTAAGCTTTCTGAGGCTAACCTCAGACTACACAAGATTGCCTCAAACAGTATTGCTTTTATGAAAGCTTTTGAACCTGGCAATCATGCCACAGGGTTTAAAGACTTAAATCTGGGAATTGACATGCCACCTGTACAGAGAAGTCTGGGCCTACGGTGGGACTTATTAAAAGACACTTTCGGCTTTCAAGTCAGCTCTACAGACCAGCCATTTACCAAGCGTGGTGTTCTGTCAGTGGTGAACAGCTTATACGATCCAATGGGATTTGTGGCTCCCATCACCATACAAGATAAAGCCTTACTTAGAAAGCTCTCAGTCTATTAAAGATTGGGATGCTCCACTGCCATCTGACAAGCTTTCACACACACACGCCAAACAACCAAAGCACCCCAAACAAATGATACTGTCCAAAAAACAAAGGCCTGCTGGGGGTATTTATATGTGTTTGCAGTAACAGGTGAATGTAGAGGATGGATCAGTTTTTTTTTTATGTGCGTAAAAAACTCATGCAATCTACATGTCACTTGTGGGAAAAACGCAAAAACCTGACGCAATCGCATACCAAACTGACAGCACTCGCAAGCAAAATCACGCGATTTTCCCTGAACGCACCCTGAATGCATTCGGACCAAATCCATGACGCCCGTGTGAAATAGTCCTAAAAGATAGACCTTAATTCTCAAATTGAGGTGAACTGTTATTGTGTTTTTTACCTTGTTTTATAGTAATAAAAGTATATAAGTAATATAATAAGTTATCTGGTGATGTTACATAGGACTGCAGGGAATATCTTATACATTATATGTACTCACAGTTATCACTGTTATCTGTGGTGTTACATAGGACTGCAGGTAACATCTACTACATTATATGTACTCAGAGAGTTATCACTGTTATCTGTGGTGTTACATAGGACTGCTAGGTGACATCTACTACATTATATGTACTCAGAGAGTTATCACTGTTATCTGTGGTGTTACATAGGACTGCAGGTAACATCTATTACATTATATGTACTCAGAGTTATCACTGTTATCTGTGGTGTTACATAGGACTGTAGGTGACATCTACTACATTATATGTACTCACAGTTTTCACTGTTATCTGATGGTTTTACATAGGACTGCAGGTAACCTCTATTACATTATATGTACTCAGAGTTATCACTGTTATCTGTGGTGTTACATAGGACTGTAGGTGACATCTACTACATTATCTGTGCTTTGAGACTCTGACTACAAATAATGTAGTAGATGTCACCCACAGATAACATAAGGTAAAGGGGTTCTCCGGGATTTAAATATTTATGGCCTATCCCTAGGAATAAAATCAAGGGGGACGACGACGTTATCATAGCCAATAGAGGGCGACGCTGCTGACCTGCTGTTCTTGTGTCATGTGTCCGGGAGCAGCTAAGTATCCTCTATATGAGGGGCCCGGTCATTGTGGGTGAGTTTTTCAGGTTTGGATAACCCCTTTGATCGTGTGGACTGCAGCTATCACTAAATAATTTAACTTAAAGGGGGTTGTCCCATCTGGGACACTGATGGTATATGGTTAGGTTGTGCCACCAATGTTTGATTGATGAGGGTCTCACCTCTGAGACCCGCTCCTATCTAGAGAACAGAGCTCCCAAAGTGAAGCAGAGCCTGACACACATGAGCTCTCCAATTATCACTATGTGAGCTCCACAAATAGCCAAGCAAGTGCCCTCATCTATATGGCACCCCTCTGTTCCCTTACTGCAGACTGCTAGCAATTCATTCATAACTTCTGGCACAACATAGAGCCATAAGAATAGATGCTCCAGAATTGTTATTACATGGGGAATGCATGAAGCTATTAAAAGAGGCATGTCAGGAGAGGTGACAGGTGCTTTTTAACTATACATTTACAGTTATTTATCAGTTATTTAGCAGCCTGACAACTGCTGTTACTATTCCCCTCGTCCCTACGATCAGACTATGCAGGAAGTATATAGGTTGTCAATTTGTTCATAAATTTCCAGGGGGAATAACAGAGGAATGGAACAATGCAGAGATTTATTATAACAACAGAATTTTGTTTATGAATATGGCACGTGTCTCCTACATTTTTTATAAAATTATTGCTCCAACTTTGTGACACATTTTATTTCATAAGAGTTTTCAACGTGTTCCTTAAACCTCACAGTAAAATGGAAACTTAAATCCATTATATTTCAGATAAGAAATGTATTTTCAATAGATATTTTCAAAAAGAGCCTGGCACAAATGGCTGAACGCTATTGGCCAGTTACTGGGCACATCACAATCCATGTAGCCAGGGCAACTGTGGTGCCCGTGTCTGAATGGTAGGTGGCAGTTAGAAGTGGCAGTTGGAGTTGACTGGCGACGGTGGACATATCGGCTTACCCCAGGGAAAGCGCTGCGATGGACACAGAAGAGATTGCTGTGAAGAGGAGAGGACAGAAGAAGAGGAGACACATTTCTGACTCATCGGCTGATGAGCAGAAGAAGATGGAGGAAGAAGAGGAGATCATCATCAGGAGGAAAGGAGGGAAGAAGCAACGTACCATCCTGACCTCAGCTGATGAAGACAAGGAGACACCCAAGAAGAGGAGCAAGAAGAGGAAGAAGAGGACAACATCCAGCTCCTCTGAGAAGATGTCTCCTAATCGACCCATCATTCCAGTGGATGAAGACGTGACAAAACAGCCAAAATGCGGAAAGAAGAGAAAACTCATCCTCATCTCTTCAAAAGATGGAAAGAAGTCACGGATCAAGACAGAAGTTGATGCCGTGAAGAAAGAAGACCAGCAGGAGGACCAGGGAGTCTCAGGTAGATGCACATATACAGTAATACAGAAGTTACACATCCTGGACACATTGTATAACTTTACATGAATCTGGTCTGTAGAGCTGAGACCTGAGACAAGCAGAAGGAAGGGGATTCCACATTTATATCTGGGGTGTTACTAGGGGTGGGGGAGGGGTGCTAGTGGGCATGTACCCTGGGAGGGCCAACAAGCCCTTCTGCCTGGTCCGGGTATTTAGATTCTGGGCTAGGACAGTGCAGTGTGAATTAGGCCATACACAGTTCCATCTAATGTTATTATAGGAATTATTTCTAATCCCCCAATAGTGTCCTGTATGAGTTGTCATCAGAGCCTGTGCATGGAGAGAATACAGGCTGTCATAAACAGCAGCCTGTATTGTGTATAGTACAACACTGTAACAACCCTGCATAAATGGGAGTGATTCTGATACATGGACAATGTGCTTCTATTGTAAGTGATTAGAAGTCATCAGGAGCTCCAGGTCCTTATAAATGTACAAGGCCACGTGCTGAGCTCATGTCTACAGATCACTGACCTCCAAGGTGACTTCTAATATTCCTAATAATGTATTGTGGGAAGTGCATTCCACCCTTCAGCTGCTGCAGAACCTCTTCCTCTAGAGTTAGGTCACTGTCAGGTGTCTTTTGGTTACAATTTGTATGTCACACCTAGGAATACAGAATACATAAGAAACGCAGAGGTTTCCACCACCCTTTCTCTCTGTGTAGGTTCCACTCTGGGTTTTGGCTTACAAATACTGATCCCAAATATTGACCTGAATATATAAGTCGGAAAGTGCCCCCAGTAATGAGATGAAAGAAGTTCTGCAGCATCTGAGCTGTGTAATTCTGTTCTGCAGCATCTTTGACACAAAACGGTATTAATTTAGATGATTTGGGGTCTGTATTTTTTATGAGGTGTGTATTTATTCCAGGGTTTGTATTCAGGGGTCTTCTCTACAAGTTTGTAAGCTTTTTGTGTTTATGTTATCTTTATCCCGCGGATCAGCACAGTCATGACGCTAATAAAGATACATTGTTTTCCTTATGTTTTATTACATGTACAAAATAAAAAAACTTCTCGCATTGTGTGTGTGTTTTTAAAGCATTTATCATGTGGTATGTTTTATTAGGTTGGAAGTTTACAGACACAGTGACACCAATTATATAATTATTACTGTATACGATAAAAAGGAAAGAGGCTTTTTTAGCTTATTTGAATTTATATTTTTAAATGTGATTATTTTTATTAAACATTTGGCACCCACTGTGGAGCCGGCTCCATACACTGTCCTGCAGCATTACAGTGTATAGGTATATGATATGTCAGAAGGGGAAATGGGTTGGTTCACCATTATATGTCATTCATTTATCAATATAGATATAAAAATAGAGCACATTTATCATTCAGATTCTGTAAAAATGAATCTATTGTAGAGGTTTGACATTGACTTAAATAGTATAGCGCCACCTGGTGTTCAGTGTATAGCAATGTGCAGGTCCATCTACTGAGCTCAGTGAGCCGATTAGACACGCTCACTCCTCCAGAGCCAGGTCTCTGCATAGTGATCCTGTGTTCCCAGCAGAAGAACCAATAGAAATAGCTTTCTGCATGGAAGAAGCCTTTCTTATTAGCTCCTCTGCAGTGAGCACAGGGAAGAAAGCTATTCCTTCTAGCTGCTCTGCGCTGAACAGAGAGGACCACTGTGAAGAGACCTGGCTATGAGGACAGTGACTGACCTGTGACCAGCAGCACTCAGCTCAGTAGATATAGATTGTTATAGGCTTTAAACAGCAGGTGGCGCCATACTGTACATGTAAATGTCATAATTCTCCATGGGAGTAACAGCAGGTAAATAGCACATAGGGTTCAGTTTTTATCATCCATCCCCTTAACTACCATCCGACCGCCGAACGCACGGATGCGTCCAGGCGGCTGCAGGTTTGTTCCTCCTGGACGCATCCATGCATCATCTCACGTTCACAGCAGTGCACAGCTCGGCAGTGATACTACAGCCTGCCAGCGATGATCAATCGCTGGCAGGCTGTAGATGTAAAAAAAAAAAAGGCATCCAAGAGGTTTTGTTAACAGCGTCTGATATACCTGCTACCTGGTCCTCTGGTGGTCCCATTTGCTGGGATCGACCACCAGAGGACCAGGTAGCTCTGTAAAGTAGCACCAAGCACCACACTACACCCCCCCCCTGTCACTGATCACCCCCCTGTAAGGCTCCATTCACTTGTCAATATGTGTTTTGCAGATCCGCACATTGCCAGAACTATATAGAAAATGCCTTTTCTTGTCCGCAATTGCGGACAAGAATAGGACATGTTCTATATTTTTGCGGAACGGAAGTGCAGACCCGTAAGTGAGGATCTGCAATTCCAGATCCAAGCGGGACAAAGTCTGTCCCCATAGAAATGAATGGGTCCGCAATTCCGTTCCGCAAACAGAATTGCGGACGTGTGAATGGGGCCTAAGGGTCTCTTATCAGCGCCAGTTAGTTAGCTACTTGTTAGGTAGTTAGCGCCCAGCCCACCGCACCGCAGTCACTGATTTTGGCAGAGATTTTTTCATCCACCATGATCGATGCGAATGGAAAAATCTGTGCCATTTATTTTTTTTATTTTTTCAGCCCAGAGGCTGAACGGAAAAAAAAATCTCATTACCCGTATGCTCAGCATAAGGAGAATAGCAGAAAGTCCTAATGCTGGCCATACGTGTAATAATTGCGGAGACCCTCAAATGCCAGGGCAAAAAAAACACCTCACATGTGACACCATTTTAGAAAGAAGACACCCCAAGGTATTCCGTGAGGGGTATGGTGAGTATCAATTTCCGCTAACTTGTGCCAAAATATTTTTTTCTGTGAACTTGCCATGCCCCTCACGGAATACCTTGGGGTGTCTTTTTTCCACAATGGGGTCACTTGTGGGGTATTTATACTGCCCTGGCATTTTAGGGGTCCTAAAGCGTGAGAATCCAAATGTGTAAAAATGCCCTGTGAAATCCTAAAGGTACTCATGGGAATTTGGGCCCCTTTGCGCATCTTGGCTGCAAAAAAGTGTCACTCATGTGGTATCGCCGAACTCAGGAGAAGTAGGGCAATGTGTTTTGGGGTGTATTTTTATATATACCCATACTTTGTGTGAGAAATATGGCTGTAAACGACAACTTTTTAAAAAAAATTATACAAAGTTGTCAATTTACAGAGATATTTCTTTCACCCAACATGGGTATATGTAAAAATATACCCCAAAATAGATTGCCCTACTTCTCCTGAGTACGGCGATACCACATGAGTGACACTTTTTTGCAGCCAAGATGCGCAAAGGGGCCCAAATTCCAATGAGTACCTTTAGGTTTTACATGGCTGCTCACAATTTAGCCCCACCCAAAATGCCAGAACAGTACAAACACCCCACAAATGACCCATTTTGGAAAGAAGACACTCCAACGTATTCGCTGAGGGGCATAGTGAGTCCATGATAAATTAAAGTTTTTGTCAAAAGTTAGCAGAAAGGGGGACTTTGTGAGAAAAAACAACAAAAAAATCAATTTCCACTAACTTGTGCCAAAAAAAAATCTTCTATGAACTCGCCATGCCCCTCACAGAATACCTTGGGGTGTCTTCTTTCCAAAATGGGGTCACGTGTGGGCTATTTATACTGCCCTGGCATTTTAGGGGCCCTAAAGCGTGAGAAGAAAAATGCATAAAAATGCCCTCCTAAAAGGTACTTATTGGTTTTAGGGCCCCTTTGCGCATCTTGGCTGCAAAAAAGTGTCACACATGTGGTATTGCCTTACTCAGGAGAAGTAGGGAAATGTGTTTTGGGGTGTATTTTTACATATACCCATGCTGGGTGAGAGTTTTATCTCTGTAAATTGACAACTTTGTATAAAATTTTTTAAAAAGTTGTCATTTACAGAGATATTTCCCTCATCCTGCATGGGTATATGTAAAAATACACCCCAAAACACATTGCCCTACTTCTCCTGAGTACGGTGATACCACATGTGTGACACTTTTTTGCAGTCAAGATGCGCAAAGAGGCCCAAATTCCAATGAGTACCTTTAGGATTTCACAGGGCATTTTTACGCATTTGGATTCTCACACTTTAGGGCCCCTAAAATGCCAGGACAGTATAAATGCCCCACAAGTGACCCCATTTTGTAAAGAAGACACCCGAGGTATTCCGTGAGGGGCATGTCGAGTTCACAGAATTATTATTTTTTTGGCATTTTTTTTTTTTTTTTTATTGCGCACTTCAATAATCGGCAAGCTGCAGTACGCAATATAATCTAAACAGCTGCGATTCTGATGCAGCCTGCAGACTATTGAAGCATGCAAAATAATCAAAATAGCTGCGATTTTAGTGCAGCTTGCAGACCATCTAAGTTACGCAAAAATGTTTAAGTGGGTACAGCCCTGATACCTCAATATGGTGTAGTACATGATCATATTATATCGGACAGCCAATCTATCGCATTGAATAATCACGTTCAACAGTTTATTTGATTCTTACGATTAACCAACTCAATGATTATAGCCTAATTGACTGTGAGAACGGACATATAGGAATCTCATGTGCCTTTAAAACAACTTACCTCTAGTCGGCAGAGTTTTTGTAAGGGCATCAAATACAATTTTTCAACAGAATACTAGTATTTGGCAACGGGTGCGGACAATTATATCATCATAACAAACTGCTGGATTATTACAACTGCCACCAGTCATATTAATTTTGTCATATTAATATTTTTTATATTTTTTTATAATAATATTTCACTGTTGTATCTAATGAAATGAATGGGGAATTGATATAATGCATATGATGGACCACAGTATACAATAATCAAAAGGTCTATATATACTGCACACCCAATGGTTAGCAGTTAAACAGTGATCGCAACACTGGTGCACTGTGTTCCATCATATACGGTTGTTGTACATCTTTCACATTTTGAATGTTATCAATTGATATATATCTGCATAAGCGGAGCAATTATATATGTGTATATCTGTACCAAATCGCAACGCACACGCAGTCTGACAGATGAAAAATCACTAAATTACCAAAAGTGAATTTCGATTTGGTGCCGATAATTTTTTATTTATTTTTTTGTTTTTGTTTTTATTTTAAGTGTTTTATAACAAAAAGTGTATACATTTCTAAAAGAAGCAGCCATAATTATCTATAAGAAGTGTGGTAAAATAGAACCAAGTTGCCACAATTAGCTGTAAACCCCACTATATATATTGCTATATTGTATGCAGTGCCAGATAAGGTGTGCCCAGCACAACGATATATTCTATATATTCTATATGTGCTTATAGACAGGGTGAGTCTAATATTGCTGGAGGCACCCATTTTATTAGCCGGGATTAGGTGAGCCATCACAAATACTGTTTTTTATACTGGGTATTTATACTGCCCTGGCATTTTAGGGGTCTCTAAAGCGTGAGAAGTCTGGAATCTAAATGCGTAAAAATGCCCTGTGAAATCCTAAAGGTACTCATTGGAATTAGGGCCCCTTTGCGCACCCAGACTGCAAAAAAGTGTCACACATGTGGTATCGCCGTACTCAGGAGAAGTAGGGCAATGTGTTTTGGGGTGTATTTTTTATATACCCATACTGTGTGTGAGAAATATCTCTGTAAACAACAACTTTTTAACATTTTTTATACAAAGTTGTCAGTTTACAGAGATATTTCTCTCACCCAACATGGGTATATGTAAAAATACACCCCAAAACACATTGCCCTACTTCTCCTGAGTACGGCAATATCACATGAGTGACACTTTTTTGCAGCCTGGGTGCGCAAAGGGGCCCAAATTCCAATGAGTACCTTTAGGTTTTACAAGGTTGCTCACAATTTAGCCCCGCCCAAAATGCCAGAACAGTAAACACACCCCACAAATGACCCCATTTCGGAAAGTAGACCCCCCAAGGTATTCAGTGAGGGGCATAGTGAGTCCGTGGGAGATTTTTTATTTTTTTTGCCAGAAGTTAGCAGAAATGGAAACTTTATTATTATTATTTTTTCCTCAGAAAGTGTCATTTTCCGCTAACTTGTGAAAAAAAATGAAATCATACATGAACTCACCATGCCCCTCCGCGAATACTTTGGGGTGTCTTCTTTCTAAAATGGTGTCATTTGGGGGGTATTTATACTATCCTGACATTCTAGCACCTGAAGAAACACGACAGGTGCTCAGAAAGTCAGAGCTGCTTCAAAATGCAGAAATTCACTTTTTTGCACCACAGTTTGTGAGTTGGACAGAGTGAGGGGGGGTTCCCTAAGTCCTCCGATTGGAATCCCTGTGGAAAAATTGCAGAGCTCCTGTTGATTGCCATGACAGCCTGTGTCCTTATTAAAAGTCTCAGGCCTGTCATGGGTTGCTGCCCAAAAATACAGAAAAATTGCCAAAAAGTTTGCCATCATGGTACAAACAAAAAACTACACCCTAAAAATATACCCTTACATGGCTCTAATATTAAAAACAAATGTGGGTGTCAGAAAATGCAAAAACAAGAAACAAAAAAGAAAATCAGTCCATTCTTAAAGGGGTTAAGGCACTTGGTCTGGGGTCTGTACTTATTAAGGGGTCTAATTTCTGCATTTATTTTACAGTCTGGTCTAGGTCTGTATTTATCTACGGTGCTGGATTCTGTTAAAGGGTTCTTCCCATCTGATACAATGGGGTCATATCTCTAGAATATGCCCCCATTGTCTCATAGGTGCAGGTCCCAACTCTGGGACCCCAACCATCTCATGAACGCAGCCGACAAAGTCCCAGAGGGCGCACGTGCAGCACAGCTGCCCTCCATTCATTTCTATGGGGTGGCAGAAAATAGCCAAGCCCCATAGAGATAGCTTGGCCCCATAGAAATGAATGGGAGCAGCGGCTGCGCAAGCGGGGTGCGCTTCCATTCACTTCTATTGGGACAACACTTGGTGGTGGC
>JAKVIS010004404.1:0-12500 GCA_033119425.1 Bufotes viridis
TTCTCCTGCGGCTGGGCCGACAGCGTGGTGCGAACCTGCACCTACACCTCCAAGGTGACAGAACCTGTGTTGGACTGTTTTTGTTTGGCTACGTTATTTCCGTTGTGTGTGAACTGTCACCAAGAGACTGTTTTTCATTTTGTGTGCAAGTGTGAATAAAACACTGTTTGTTGCACAATCTGGACTCCTTGTTTTGCCTCTAAACTGCACCCGCACCGCTGTCTACCAGAGCGACTCCCCACAATATATTCTGTTTTTTTTTTAACAATTTTTTATTAAAGGGGTATTCCCATTTCAAACAATGGGGGCATATCGCTAGGATATGCCCCCATTGTCTGATTGGTGCGGGTCCCACCGCTGGGACCAGCACCGATACTGAGAACGGGGCCAAGTAAGTGAAGAAGGGCGTACCTACATTCATTTCTATGGGACCGCCGACAATAGCCCTGCTATTTCCGTCAGCTCCATAGAAGTGAATGGGAGCGCACCGCGCATGCACGGCCCAGGCTCCCATTCACTTCTATGGCAAAGGGGGGGGAAAGCGCTGGGTGGTGGACGGACCACACAAAATGCCACAACTCTCCCCGCTCCGTTCTCAATATAGCTGGGACCCGCACCAATCAGACAATGGGGACATATCCTAGCGATATGCCCCCATTCTCTGAAATGGGAATACCCCTATAAGGGGAAAGTTTGTTGTTAAAAACAATTTAGTTTTTCCTGATTTTTTTTTTTTATATGTGAAGAATGTCCACAAAATTTGTGTGGGGATTGGTCAAGGCTATGAGGGGATATGGAGGAGGCCTTGTTTAAAAAAAATATAGTTATATATAGGTATAAATATTTTTTAGATTTTTTGGTTGGCTATACTAATATATTCAGGTCGGATGACTTAGGGCTCTTTTACACGAACGTTATTAGGTTCAATTAACGGACCATTTACTGCGTTCTGTAGTCGGTATGTACTACGGTACCATAATTTTGCATGGGTCAGCGCAATTTGCGGACGGCAATCTATGTGCTGTCCGCATCCGTCGCAAAGTTACATGGCCCTGCGCTAAATATGCAACGTGTCCTGGTCTTGTACATTTGGGTACAAGTATAGGACTGTTTATTATGAGCTGGCCCTTCAGCAAATTGCGGAAGGCCCACATGCGGCATGCATGTTTTGGGGATCAGTGAATTCTTGAACATGAAAAACAACACTGTCGTGTGAAAGAACCCTAATATACAAATTCAAAAATATTGATCAAAAATGTTATTATATTGAAAATATTTTGTAAATATAGTGCCATAGGTCATTGGCTTCTTCATTATATTTCACTAATACTGTTCACGTGTTATTGTTATTATATAATAAATAAACAATATTACAGTAAAGTTTGTAATTTTATTAGTCTCAACAAAAAAAATTTTTACTTTTTTTTTTGGAACAAGCAAAATAGCAGACACATAAATGAATCTCTATGAGAAAAAGGTTGTCGCTTTTAAACAGAGAGGCTGTGATCAGGTACTATATGTTGCGTCCAATCCAATTTGATTGACAGTACCATGATTGATTACATTTTCAAAGTATTCCCATATACATCAACGCGTCTAAGGGTACTTTCACACTAGCGTATTGGATTCCGTTTGTGAGATCCGTTTCAGGGCTCTCACAAACGTTCAAAACGGATCAGTTAAGTCCCAATGCATTCTGAATGGATAAGGATCCGTTCAGAATGCATCAGTTAGGCCTCTTTCACACTTGCGTTGTGAAGATCCGGCGGGCACTTCCATCGCCGGAAGTGCACGCCGGATCCGGCACCACGCAAGTGAACTGAAAGCATTTGAAGACTGATCAGTCTTCAAAATGCTTTCAGTGTTACTATGGCAGCCAGGACGCTACTAGCGTCCTGGTTGCCATAGTAGCGGAGAGCGGCATACTCACATTCCGTGCGGTTCCCGGGCGCTCCTGAATGACGTCAGAGCGCCCCGTGCGCATGGATCACGTGATCTATGCACTGGGGTGCCCTGACGTCATCCTGGAGCGTCCCAGGAGCCGCAGGGAATGTAAGTATGCCGCTCCCCCTACTCTTTACTATGGCAACCAGGACTTTAGGCGATGCGCGGAAACGACGTTTAGCTAAAGGCCGGATCCGGACTAATGCCTTTCAATGGGCATTAATTCCGGATCCGTCCTTCCGGCATGCTTTCAGGATTTTTGGCCGGAGCAAAATCCGCAGCATGCTGCGGATTTTGCTGCGGCCAAAAAACGTGTCAGTACTGAACTGAGGACATCCTGATGCATCCTGAACGGATTTCTCTCCATTCAGAATGCATGGGGATAATCCTGATCAGTAGCTTTCCGTCCTAAAGACCCAAGGACGGAACTCTAGGACGGAAAGCTAAAACGCTAGTGTGAAAGAGGCCTTAGGCTCCATTCCGCCTCTATTCCGTTTTGGAGGCGGACACCAAAACGCAGCATGCAGCATTTTTGTGTCCGTCTGAAGAGGCGGAGCCTAACGGATCCGGTTTTTTTTACAATGTAAGTCAATGGGGACGGATCCGTTGTCAGTGACACAATATGGTGCATTTGAAAACGAATCCGTTCCCCATTGACTTTCAATGTAATCCAAAACGGATCCGTTTTGGACTCTGTCATTTTTCTTTAAACCTAATGCAAACGGATCCGTTCTGAACGGATACAAACGTTTGCATTAGAGGTGCGGATCCGTCTGTGCAAATAAACAGATGGATCTGCACCAACGCTAGTGTGAAAGTACCCTAAAGCATTGCAGTTGCAAAAAGAGAGCAGCGGTGTAACCACAACGCAACTGTTACAAATAGAGGATCATTTGCATGTATTTAAACCTAAATATTATGTCAATAACAGACACATACGATCATGGAACCAGTAGATATGGCTTCCTCTAACAAGCGCACACATAAGAGGTGAGCCAGTGTAAAAGCTTCAATACTGATCACAGATGCCCTTTATCTACGCCATGGCAAGATACTCCGCTGGCTCCTCTCTATACATCATAAATCCACAATAATCTTGCTCTGGGTCAGGAAAAACTTTTATGATGACCGAAACTGCACAAGATGGAATTGGACATCTTTTTCCCACGCTAAGATAGCCGTGTATCCAAGCTGTGAATCCACGATACGCAGTTTTTCTGAGTAGCCTATAAAAAAAATTCAAACACTTTAGAATTTTAGCAAATCAAATTTTCATATAGTTTGCAGATGGTTGTATTGAAAATGAAATGCAAGATTCAAGTTTTAGAATCAGAACAGTAATATGTGTAACCGTATAATTGAAAAAATGTATAACCTGTTCAAATCTTTGTCAGGCGGAGGATGCAACACTTGACCTATTGACCTCATGGACACCTCCACTTTTCCTCTATCTTGACAGAAATTATCAAAGTAATCATGTTTGATTATACAACCAATTTCTTCTAAATACGGTTCTATATTTGATACTTCATGGCAGCATATTGATTCAATAGTTGTTGGCATTGGTTCACAATTGCTACAAGTACACCATAGCTTATTTCCAAGTCTGTCATTTGAATCTTCCATTTCAACGTTGTCCTCCGTGTTTGTGGAACGTATGGGGTTTTCTGGAAAACATGGTTCCGAATTGTCTGGACAACCATATTTTCCTTGTAAACTCTTCTTTATCCATTCCAACTAGATAAGACAAAAAAAAAATGTAAACTATCTGAATCACCGAAAAAAAATCAAAATGTAAATCTAATAGATTTCTTACTTTTTCGGCTTTTGTCGCTGAAGCACACGGTGGTACTTGTTGCAACGCACTATCCATTCTATAACCTGTTATCAGAAAAGAAAAGTTCAGTATCACAAGTTCAATACATTACTGGTATTCGGTGGCAGACAACAGCTTCCCTTGTACTGAGGTGGATGTAACAGCAGTGCTGTGATGGTCGAAGGGGGTGCTAGTTCTGGCCAAATCTCTATAGCTAATATGACTATCAGCAAATCAGTCACGTGTAGTTTTTTTATCCAACAACTTAGGATTGCAAGAGGGCCTTCTTTGTGTTGTGAAGCGTCTATTTCAATAAATTGGTCTCAAAAACGGCTACTACGTATTTGCAGTGGGTCCGCAGCGACAACGTTGCCACTTACAAGCCGGTAAACACAGCTTGTAGTGAAGATTTCAAAGACACCAGTGGTAAAGCAATTCCTCCTTCAACTTGTTGTCCTAACAGCTTGTCTAGGTGTCTCAAAATCGCTTTTAGAAGCAGGAGGGTAAACCATGGCAGATTATGATAACAGGTGGGGGCCCCCAGGCTTTATGTAGACCGAAAATCCCCCAAAAAAATGACGTGGGGTCCCCCCTAATTTTCATAACCAGCCAAGGGTTAACCAGCAGCTGTGAGCTGCCATTATCAGGGTGAGAAGGTCCATGGTTTTTGGCTCCTTCGCAGCCTATTAATCACAGCTCACAGCCGCCCCAAGAGCAAAACCATAAATTAAAATGGTTTCACACTTGGCGGCAACCTGGCTCTTCCCGGCACCCCTGGGACTTTGGGTACCGGGGTAATTGTCTAGGGGTTTTAGTGTCCGCACAGTTGTGACAATAGAACACACACTGGCTGACAATAAGACCTAGTAATAGTAATGGTAGCGACTGGACAGATGCAGCCATTATTACCACTGCAAGTACCAAAGAGCAATAATACAAGTAGACCTGTCTGAAACAAATTTATTGAAATAAATACTCCCCAACGCAAACCCTCGTTAACCATTTAAATAAGTAATTTCAAACTTTACTATTGTCTTTTCTTCCTCCTCTCAGACGCAGTCCAAGGAATAATCCTAAAAAAATAAATAAATAAATAATCAGTGGAGCATGACATTTATTACATGAATTTCGAAATACATATGGTCAGACGTAGAGACCTTTTTTGGGAATAGACAGACTGGAATTGGTTACGCCATCACCCAGATGAAGACAAAATGCTCGTCATGCTCGTTGACATGGGGGGGGGGGGGGTTGGGTATAACCACCGTCATGCTAATTGCAATTCGGGGGTGGGTGGGTGGTGAATAACCCCCATCATGCTCATTGCCATGGGGTGTGTGGGGAATAACGACCATCATGCTCTTGCCATGGGGGGTAGGGGGAATAACCCCCATTATGCTCATTGCCATGGGGTGGGAGGGGGATAACCCCATCATGCTCATTGCCATGGGGGGTGGGTGGAATAACCCCCATCATGCTCATTGCCATGAGGGGGGGTAATAACCCCCATCATGCTCGTTGCCATCGGGGGGGATAACCCCCATCATGCTCGTTGCCATGGGGTGGGAGGGGAATAACCCCCATCATGCTCATTGCCATGGGGTGGGTGGGGAATAACCCCATCATGCTCGTTGCCATGGGGTGTGTGGGGAATAACCCCCATCATGCTCGTTGCCATGGGGTGGGAGTGGGATAACCCCCATCATGCTCATTGCCATGGGGTGGGAGGGGAATAACACCCATCATGCTCGTTGCCATGGGGTGGGAGGGATAACCCCCATCATGCTCATTGCCATGGGGTGGGAGGGGAATAACACCCATCATGCTTGTTGCCATGGGGTGGGAGGGGGAATAACCCCCATCATGCTCGTTTCCATGGGGTGGGAGGGGAATAACACCCATCATGCTCGTTGCCATGGGGTGGGAGGGGGATAACCCCCATCATGCTCATTGCCATGGGGTGGGTGGGGAATAACCCCCATCATGCTCGTTGCCATGTGGTGTGTGGGGAATAACCCCCATCATGCTCGTTGCCATGGGGTGGGAGGGGAATAACACCCATCATGCTTGTTGCCATGGGGTGGGAGGGGGAATAACCCCCATCATGCTCGTTGCCATGGGGTGGAGGGGATAACCCCCATCATGCTCATTGCCATGGGGTGGGAGGGGATAACCCCACCATGCTCGTTGACATAGGGGTTTGGGGAATAACCCCCATCATGCTCATTGCCATGGGGTGGAGGGGAATAACACCCATCATGCTCGTTGCCATGGGGTGGGAGGGGATAACCCCCATCATGCTCATTGCCATGGGGTGGGTGGGGAATAACCCCATCATGCTCGTTGCCATGGGGTGGGTGGGAATAACCCCCATCATGCTTGTTGCCATGGGGGTGGGGGAATAACCCCCATCATGCTCGTTGCCATGGGGGTGGGGAATAACCCCCATCATGCTCATTGCCATGGGGGTGGGGGAATAACCCCATCATGCTCGTTACCATGGGGGGTGGGGAATAACCCCCATCATGCTCATTGTCATGGGGGGTGGGGGGAATAACCCCATCATGCTCGTTACCATGGGGTGGGGGGAATAACCCCATCATGCTCGTTACCATGGGGGTGGGGAATAACCCCCATCATGCTCGTTGCCATGGGGGTGGGGTGGGGGAATAACCCCCATCATGCTCGTTGCCATGGGGTGGGAGGGGGATAACCCCCACCATGCTTGTTGCCATAGGGGGGTTGGTTTGGGGAGTATAACCCCCATTATGATTGGTGGTGGTTGTGGAGGAAAATGTGCCATACAGAATAAATGCTCGTTTGTCTAGGGGGGCACACTGTACATTAGAACAACTTGCTCGTTGCCTAGGGGTGTTTTAGATACTTAAACAGAGGATCGAAGTGCCGCTGCTGCTGCTCTGATGCTGGCTGCGGGAATCCAAGATGGCGCCGGCTCAGGATGGATGAAATTGCTCCAGTTCTCGCGAATCTCGCGAGAACTGGAGCGTCTTCTCCCTGGCTAAGAGCGGAGCGCGCTTATCGGTTGCGCTCCGTGCCAGGGAGAAGGCAGACACGCCTGGGAGAATTTTTGCAGGCCCGTCCAGTTGAGCCGAATGGCTCATTAGCATACAGGGCGGGAGATATTGAGGGGGGAACCGCGGACAAACGGGGGCACATATAGAAAAAAGAAGAGCAGAATAAGCACCACCGGGGACCAGCAATTAAGGGTAAAACTTTAGTTTAACATGCATTTTCAGGTGAAAGGTCCAATTTAAATTACGTGGGATTATCTGTCATGAACATTTCAAGAGCTTCCACATTTCAAAAACTGGCCGCAGTGGGATTCGAACCCACGCCTTTCATGAGACTGGAGCCTAAATCCAGCTCCTTAGACCGCTCGGCCATGCTACCGACAAGATGCCTGGCCACCAAAATTCCTTGGAGGAAGTGAGATACATCTGAACGCCTATGTTTTCATTTAGATAATTCTCCAGTCATTAACCACTAGGACAAAGTAGGGAATCTCACAACTATCTTTTCATAAACCTCATCTGACCGGAAAACTACACACATATTCATGTAATGGCAGGAAAGATTTCAAGAGCATGCTCCTTAATCTACACTGCTACAAAAAAAGTTAAGGGAACACTTAAGCATCACAGTATAATGCCCCAAGTCACTTAAACTTCAGGAATATCAAAGTCTGTCCAGTTAGTCTGTCTCAGGGTCGTGGGTTCGAGCCCCACGTTGGGCTCTGGTTGACTGCATTTTAGCTGAGCTTACATTCTTCACTCCACTAATCACTGTACACTTGTTTCCAAACCGAGCGAAAAAGTAGCCATTTAGGGAAGGCCAAAGAGGAGAAGAACCAAAATCTGCTGTTTTTTGTTTTGGAGGCGAAGACCGGATCATGATGCTGCAGCACGGCGTCGCAAGCCTCTGGCTCAATGTTGCAAGCCCGGCTAGCTCAGTCGGTAGAGCATGAGACTCTTAATCTCAGGGTTGTGGGTTCGAGCCCCATGTTGGGTGCTGGTTGACTGCCTTTTAGCTGAGCTTACATGCATCACTCCACCAAGCACTGTACACTGTTTCCGAACCGAGCGAAAAAGTTGCCATTTAGGGAAGATCAAAGATGAGGAGAACCAAAATCTGCAGTTTTTTGTTTTTCTTTTGGAGGCGAAGACCAAGCAAAGAAAAGAAAAAGGACTGATCTGCATTGGACGGGAAATGAACCCGGGCCTCCCGTGTGGCAGGCGAGAATTCTACCACCGAACCACCAATGCCAGGATAGTGCCACCTTTAATGCCTGCCAACCGCTCTGCTCAGACCCAGGACCTGGTAGGCGCTTAGCCTCAAGCACCACTTCCAGCATCTTGCATGCTCAGCAGACGGATCATGATGCTGCAGCACGGCGTCGCAAGCCCCTGGCTCAGAGTCGCAAGCCCGGCAAGCTCAGTAAGTAGAGCATGAGACTCTTAATCTCAGGGTCGTGGGTTCGAGCCCCACGTTGGGCGCTGGTTGACTGTGTTTTAGCTGAGCTTACATGCATCACTCCACCAAGCACTGTACACTTGTTTCCAAACCAAGCGAAAAAGTAGCCATTTAGGGAAGGTCAAAGAGGAGGAGAAGCAAAATCTGCAGTTTTTAGTTTTTCTTTTGGAGGGGAGACCAAGCAAAGAAAAGAAAAAGGACTGCTCTGCATTGGCCAGGAATCAAACCCGAGCCTCCCGTGTGGCAGGCGAGAATTCTACCACTGAACCACCAATGCCAGGATGGTGCCACCTTTACTGCCTGCCAACCGCTCCGCTCAGACCCAGGACCTGGTAGGCGCTTAGCCTCAAGCACCACATCCAGCATCTCGCATGCTCAGCAGACGGATCATGATGCTGCAGCACAGCGTCGCAAGCCCCTGACTCAGCATCGCAAGCCTGGCTAGCTCAGTTGGTAGAGCATGAGACTCTAAATCTCAGGGTCGTGGGTTCGAGCCCCATGTTGGGCGCTGCTTGACTGCGTTTTAGCTGAGCTTACATGCATCACTCCACCAAGCACTGTACGCTTGTTTCCAAACCAAGCGAAAAAGTAGCCATTTAGGGAAGGTCAAAGAGGAGGAGAAGCAAAATCTGCAGTTTTTAGTTTTTCTTATGGAGGGGAGACCAAGCAAAGAAAAGAAAAAGGACTGCTCTGCATTGGCCAGGAATCAAACCCGAGCCTCCCGTGTGGCAGGCGAGAATTCTACCACTGAACCACCAATGCCAGGATGGTGCCACCTTTACTACCTGCCAACCGCTCCGCTCAGACCCAGGACCTGGTAGGCGCTTAGCCTCAAGCACCACATCCAGCATCTCGCATGCTCAGCAGACGGATCATGATGCTGCAGCACGGCGTCGCAAGCCCCTGGCTTAGCATCGCAAGCCTGGCTAGCTCAGTTGGTAGAGCATGAGACTCTTAATCTCAGGGTCGTGCGTTTGAGCCCCACGTTGGGCGCTGGTTGACTGACTTTTAGCTGAGCTTACATGCATCACTCCACCAAGCACTGTACACTTGTTTCCAAACCAAGCGAAAAAGTAGCCATTTAGGGAATGTCAAAGAGGAGGAGCACCAAAATCTGCAGTTTTTTGTTTTTCTTTTGGAGGCGAAGACCAAGCAAAGAAAAGAAAAAAGGACTGCTCTGCATTGGCAGGGAATCGAACCCGGGCCTCCCGCGTGGCAGGCGAGAATTCTACCACTGAACCACCAATGCCAGGATGGTGCCACCTTTACTCCCTGCCAATCGCTCCGCTCAGACCCAGGACCTGGTAGGCGCTTAGCCTCAAGCACCACATTCAGCATCTCGCATGCTCAGCAGACGGATCATGATGCTGCAGCACGGCGTCGCAAGCCCCTGGCTCAGCATCGCAAGCCTGGCTAGCTCAGTCGGTAGAGCATGAGACTCTTAATCTCAGGGTCGTGGGTTCGAGCCCCACGTTGGGCGCTGCTTGACTGCGTTTTAGCTGAGCTTACATGCATCACTCCACCAAGCACTGTACACTGTTTCCGAACCAAGCGAAAAAGTAGCCATTTAGGAAAGGCCAAAGAGGAGGAGAAGCAAAATCTGCAGTTTTTAGTTTTTCTATTGGAGGTAGTGACAAAGCAAAGAAAAGAAAAAGGACTGCTCTGCATTGGCCAGGAATCAAACCCGAGCCTCCCGTGTGGCAGGCGAGAATTCTACCACTGAACCACCAATGCCAGGATGGTGCCACCTTTACTGCCTGCCAACCGCTCCGCTCAGACCCAGGAACTGGTAGGCGCTTAGCCTCAAGTACCACTTCCAGCATCTCGCATGCTCAGCAGACGGATCATGATGCTGCAGCACGGAGTCGCAAGCCCCTGGCTCAGCATCGCAAGCCCAGCTAGCTCAGTCGGTAGAGCATGAGACTCTTAATCTCAGGGTCGTGGGTTTGAGCCCCACGTTGGGTGCTGGTTGACTGACTTTGAGCTGAGCTTACATGCATCACTCCACCAAGCACTGTACACTTGTTTCCAAACCAAGCGAAAAAGTAGCCATTTAGGGAATGTCAAAGAGGAGGAGCACCAAAATCTGCAGTTTTTTGTTTTTCTTTTGGAGGCGAAGACCAAGCAAAGAAAAGAAAAAAGGACTGCTCTGCATTGGCCGGGAATCGAACCCGGGCCTCCCGCGTGGCAGGCGAGAATTCTACCACTGAACCACCAATGCCAGGATGGTGCCACCTTTACTGCCTGCCAACCGCTCCGCTCAGACCCAGGACCTGGTAGGCGCTTAGCCTCAAGCACCACATCCAGCATCTCGCATGCTCAGCAGACGGATCATGATGCTGCAGCACGGCGTCGCAAGCCCCTGGCTCAGCATCGCAAGCCTGGCTAGCTCAGTCGGTAGAGCATGAGACTCTTAATCTCAGGGTCGTGGGTTCGAGCCCCACGTTGGGCGCTGCTTGACTGCGTTTTAGCTGAGCTTACATGCATCACTCCACCAAGCACTGTACACTGTTTCCGAACCAAGCGAAAAAGTAGCCATTTAGGAAAGGCCAAAGAGGAGGAGAAGCAAAATCTGCAGTTTTTAGTTTTTCTATTGGAGGTGGTGACCAAGCAAAGAAAAGAAAAAGGACTGCTCTGCATTGGCCAGGAATCAAACCCGAGCCTCCCGTGTGGCAGGCGAGAATTCTACCACTGAACCACCAATGCCAGGATGGTGCCACCTTTACTGCCTGCCAACCGCTCCGCTCAGACCCAGGAACTGGTAGGCGCTTAGCCTCAAGCACCACTTCCAGCATCTCGCATGCTCAGCAGACGGATCATGATGCTGCAGCACGGCGTCGCAAGCCCCTGGCTCAGCATCGCAAGCCTGGCTAGCTCAGTCGGTGGAGCATGAGACTCTTAATCTCAGGGTCGTGGGTTCGAGCCCCACGTTGGGCGCTGGTTGTCTGAATTTTAGCTGAGCTTACATGCATCACTCCACCAAGCACTGTACACTTGTTTCCAAACCAAGCGAAAAAGTAGCCATTTAGGGAATGTCAAAGAGGAGGAGAACCAAAATCTGCAGTTTTTTGTTTTTCTTTTGGAGGAGAAGACCAAGGAAAGTAAAAAAAAAAAGGACTGCTCTGCATTGGCCGGGAATCGAACCCGGGCCTCACGCGTGGCAGGCGAGAATTCTACCACTGAACCACCAATGCCAGGATGGTGCCACCTTTACTGCCTGCCAACCGCTCCGCTCTGACCCAGGACCTGGTAGGCGCTTAGCCTCAAGCACCACATCCAGCATCTCGCATGCTCAGCAGACGGATCATGATGCTGCAGCACGGCGTCGCAAGCCCTTGGCTCAGCATCGCAAGCCTGGCTAGCTCAGTCGGTAGAGCATGAGACTCTTAATCTCAGGGTCGTGGGTTCGAGCCCCACGTTGTGCGCTGCTTGACTGCGTTTTAGCTGAGCTTACATGCATCACTCCACCAAGCACTGTACACTGTTTCCGAACCAAGCGAAAAAGTAGCCATTTAGGAAAGGCCAAAGAGGAGGAGAAGCAAAATCTGCAGTTTTTAGTTTTTCTATTGGAGGTGGTGACCAAGCAAAGAAAAGAAAAAGGACTGCTCTGCATTGGCCAGGAATCAAACCCGAGCCTCCCGTGTGGCAGGCGAGAATTCTACCACTGAACCACCAATGCCAGGATGGTGCCACCTTTACTGCCTGCCAACCGCTCCGCTCAGACCCAGGAACTGGTAGGCGCTTAGCCTCAAGCACCACTTCCAGCATCTCGCATGCTCAGCAGACGGATCATGCTCAGCAGACGGATCATGATGCTGCAGCACGGCGTCGCAAGCCCCTGGCTTGGCATCGCAAGCCTGGCTAGCTCAGTCGGTAGAGCATGAGACTCTTAATCTCAGGGTCGTGGGTTCGCGCCCCACTTTGGGCGCTGCTTGACTGCGTTTTTGCTGAGCTTACATGCATCACTCCACCAAGCACTGTACACTTCTTTCCAAACCAAGCGAAAAAGTAGCCATTTAGGGAAGGCCAAAGAGGAGGAGAACCAAAATCTGCAGTTTTTTGTTTTTATTTTGGAGGCGAATACCAAGCAAAGAAAAGAAAAAAAAGGACTGCTCTGCATTGGCCGGGAATCGAACCCGGGCCTCCCGCGTGGCAGGCGAGAATTCTACCACTAAACCACCAATGCCAGAATGGTGCCACCTTTACTGCCTGCCAAACGCTCCACTCAGACCCAGGACCTGGTAGGCGC
>JAKVIS010004405.1:0-14035 GCA_033119425.1 Bufotes viridis
CACTCCTGTAAAAGGAATTATATCTCCCCGTGTGGGAAGCTATGTACCAAAACTAGCATATTAAAAATTCTGGTGTCCAATTTGCAGCAGTTTTCTTGTAATTAATACCGGAAAAAGGAATTATATATTCCAGTGTGGGAATTTATGTACCAAAACTAGCATTTTAAAAATTCTGGTGTCCAATTTGCAGCAGTCTTCTTGTAATTAATACCGCAAAAGGCATTATTGTCCAGTGTTGTAATTTTGGTGAAAAAAGGCCAATTTAATCAATCTGGTGTTTGTTAGACCAGAAACAGTAGGCCTCACGTTTTCACTCCTGTAAAAGGAATTATATCTCCCCGTGTGGGAATCTATGTACCAAAACTAGCATATTAAAAATTCTGGTGTCCAATTTGCAGCAGTTTTCTTGTAATTAATACCGGAAAAAGGAATTATATATTCCAGTGTGGGAATTTATGTACCAAAACTAGCATTTTAAAAATTCTGGTGTCCAATTTGCAGCAGTCTTCTTGTAATTAATACCGCAAAAGGCATTATTGTCCAGTGTTGTAATTTTGGTGAAAAAAGGCCAATTTAATCAATCTGGTGTTTGTTAGACCAGAAACAGTAGGCCTCACGTTTTCACTCCTGTAAAAGGAATTATATCTCCCCGTGTGGGAATCTATGTACCAAAACTAGCATATTAAAAATTCTGGTGTCCAATTTGCAGCAGTTTTCTTGTAATTAATACCGGAAAAAGGAATTATATATTCCAGTGTGGGAATTTATGTACCAAAACTAGCATTTTAAAAATTCTGGTGTCCAATTTGCAGCAGTCTTCTTGTAATTAATACCGCAAAAGGCATTATTGTCCAGTGTTGTAATTTTGGTGAAAAAAAGGCCAATTTAATCAATCTGGTGTTTGTTAGACCAGAAACAGTAGGCCTCACGTTTTCACTCCTGTAAAAGGAATTATATCTCCCGTGTGGGAAGCTATGTACCAAAACTAGCATATTAAAAATTCTGGTGTCCAATTTGCAGCAGTTTTCTTGTAATTAATACCGGAAAAGGAATTATATATTCCAGTGTGGGAATTTATGTACCAAAACTAGCATTTTAAAAATTCTGGTGTCCAATTTGCAGCAGTCTTCTTGTAATTAATACCGCAAAAGGCATTATTGTCCAGTGTTGTAATTTTGGTGAAAAAAAGGCCAATTTAATCAATCTGGTGTTTGTTAGACCAGAAACAGTAGGCCTCACGTTTTCACTCCTGTAAAAGGAATTATATCTCCCCGTGTTGGAATCTATGTACCAAAACTAGCATATTAAAAATTCTGGTGTCCAATTTGCAGCAGTTTTCTTGTAATTAATACCGGAAAAAGGAATTATATATTCCAGTGTGGGAATTTATGTACCAAAACTAGCATTTTAAAAATTCTGGTGTCCAATTTGCAGCAGTCTTCTTGTAATTAATACCGCAAAAGGCATTATTGTCCAGTGTTGTAATTTTGGTGAAAAAAGGCCAATTTAATCAATCTGGTGTTTGTTAGACCAGAAACAGTAGGCCTCACGTTTTCACTCCTGTAAAAGGAATTATATCTCCCCGTGTGGGAAGCTATGTACCAAAACTAGCATATTAAAAATTCTGGTGTCCAATTTGCAGCAGTTTTCTTGTAATTAATACCGGAAAAAGGAATTATATATTCCAGTGTGGGAATTTATGTACCAAAACTAGCATTTTAAAAATTCTGGTGTCCAATTTGCAGCAGTCTTCTTGTAATTAATACCGCAAAAAGGCATTATTGTCCAGTGTTGTAATTTTGGTGAAAAAAAGGCCAATTTAATCAATCTGGTGTTTGTTAGACCAGAAACAGTAGGCCTCACGTTTTCACTCCTGTAAAAGGAATTATATCTCCCGTGTGGGAATCTATGTACCAAAACTAGCATATTAAAAATTCTGGTGTCCAATTTGCAGCAGTTTTCTTGTAATTAATACCGGAAAAAGGAATTATATATTCCAGTGTGGGAATTTATGTACCAAAACTAGCATTTTAAAAATTCTGGTGTCCAATTTGCAGCAGTCTTCTTGTAATTAATACCGCAAAAGGCATTATTGTCCAGTGTTGTAATTTTGGTGAAAAAAGGCCAATTTAATCAATCTGGTGTTTGTTAGACCAGAAACAGTAGGCCTCACGTTTTCACTCCTGTAAAAAGGAATTATATCTCCCCGTGTGGGAATCTATGTTCCAAAACTAGCATATTAAAAATTCTGGTGTCCAATTTGCAGCAGTTTTCTTGTAATTAATACTGGAAAGAGGAATTATATATTCCAGTGTGGGAATTTATGTACCAAAACTAGCATTTTAAAAATTCTGGTGTCCAATTTGCAGCAGTCTTCTTGTAATTAATACCGCAAAAAGGCATTATTGTCCAGTGTTGTAATTTTGGTGAAAAAAGGCCAATTTAATCAATCTGGTGTTTGTTAGACCAGAAACAGTAGGCCTCACGTTTTCACTCCTGTAAAAGGAATTATATCTCCCCGTGTGGGAAGCTATGTACCAAAACTAGCATATTAAAAATTCTGGTGTCCAATTTGCAGCAGTTTTCTTGTAATTAATACCGGAAAAAGGAATTATATATTCCAGTGTGGGAATTTATGTACCAAAACTAGCATTTTAAAAATTCTGGTGTCCAATTTGCAGCAGTCTTCTTGTAATTAATACCGCAAAAAGGCATTATTGTCCAGTGTTGTAATTTTGGTGAAAAAAAGGCCAATTTAATCAATCTGGTGTTTGTTAGACCAGAAACAGTAGGCCTCACGTTTTCACTCCTGTAAAAGGAATTATATCTCCCCGTGTGGGAAGCTATGTACCAAAACTAGCATATTAAAAATTCTGGTGTCCAATTTGCAGCAGTTTTCTTGTAATTAATACCGGAAAAAGGAATTATATATTCCAGTGTGGGAATTTATGTACCAAAACTAGCATTTTAAAAATTCTGGTGTCCAATTTGCAGCAGTCTTCTTGTAATTAATACCGCAAAAAGGCATTATTGTCCAGTGTTGTAATTTTGGTGAAAAAAGGCCAATTTAATCAATCTGGTGTTTGTTAGACCAGAAACAGTAGGCCTCACGTTTTCACTCCTGTAAAAAGGAATTATATCTCCCGTGTTGGAATCTATGTACCAAAACTAGCATATTAAAAATTCTGGTGTCCAATTTGCAGCAGTTTTCTTGTAATTAATACCGGAAAAAGGAATTATATATTCCAGTGTGGGAATTTATGTACCAAAACTAGCATTTTAAAAATTCTGGTGTCCAATTTGCAGCAGTCTTCTTGTAATTAATACCGCAAAAGGCATTATTGTCCAGTGTTGTAATTTTGGTGAAAAAAGGCCAATTTAATCAATCTGGTGTTTGTTAGACCAGAAACAGTAGGCCTCACGTTTTCACTCCTGTAAAAGGAATTATATCTCCCCGTGTGGGAACCTATGTACCAAAACTAGCATATTAAAAATTCTGGTGTCCAATTTGCAGCAGTTTTCTTGTAATTAATACCGGAAAAAGGAATTATATATTCCAGTGTGGGAATTTATGTACCAAAACTAGCATTTTAAAAATTCTGGTGTCCAATTTGCAGCAGTCTTCTTGTAATTAATACCGCAAAAAGGCATTATTGTCCAGTGTTGTAATTTTGGTGAAAAAAGGCCAATTTAATCAATCTGGTGTTTGTTAGACCAGAAACAGTAGGCCTCACGTTTTCACTCCTGTAAAAGGAATTATATCTCCCGTGTGGGAAGCTATGTACCAAAACTAGCATATTAAAAATTCTGGTGTCCAATTTGCAGCAGTTTTCTTGTAATTAATACCGGAAAAAGGAATTATATATTCCAGTGTGGGAATTTATGTACACAAAACTAGCATTTTAAAAATTCTGGTGTCCAATTTGCAGCAGTCTTCTTGTAATTAATACCGCAAAAGGCATTATTGTCCAGTGTTGTAATTTTGGTGAAAAAAAGGCCAATTTAATCAATCTGGTGTTTGTTAGACCAGAAACAGTAGGCCTCACGTTTTCACTCCTGTAAAAGGAATTATATCTCCCCGTGTGGGAATCTATGTACCAAAACTAGCATATTAAAAATTCTGGTGTCCAATTTGCAGCAGTTTTCTTGTAATTAATACCGGAAAAAGGAATTATATATTCCAGTGTGGGAATTTATGTACCAAAACTAGCATTTTAAAAATTCTGGTGTCCAATTTGCAGCAGTCTTCTTGTAATTAATACCGCAAAAGGCATTATTGTCCAGTGTTGTAATTTTGGTGAAAAAAGGCCAATTTAATCAATCTGGTGTTTGTTAGACCAGAAACAGTAGGCCTCACGTTTTCACTCCAGTAAAAGGAATTATATCTCCCGTGTGGGAAGCTATGTACCAAAACTAGCATATTAAAAATTCTGGTGTCCAATTTGCAGCAGTTTTCTTGTAATTAATACCGGAAAAAGGAATTATATATTCCAGTGTGGGAATTTATGTACCAAAACTAGCATTTTAAAAATTCTGGTGTCCAATTTGCAGCAGTCTTCTTGTAATTAATACCGCAAAAGGCATTATTGTCCAGTGTTGTAATTTTGGTGAAAAAAAGGCCAATTTAATCAATCTGGTGTTTGTTAGACCAGAAACAGTAGGCCTCACGTTTTCACTCCTGTAAAAGGAATTATATCTCCCGTGTTGGAATCTATGTACCAAAACTAGCATATTAAAAATTCTGGTGTCCAATTTGCAGCAGTCTTCTTGTAATTAATACTGGAAAAGGAATTATATATTCCAGTGTGGGAATTTATGTACCAAAACTAGCATTTTAAAAATTCTGGTGTCCAATTTGCAGCAGTCTTCTTGTAATTAATACCGCAAAAGGCATTATTGTCCAGTGTTGTAATTTTGGTGAAAAAAGGCCAATTTAATCAATCTGGTGTTTGTTAGACCAGAAACAGTAGGCCTCACGTTTTCACTCCTGTAAAAGGAATTATATCTCCCGTGTGGAAATCTATGTACCAAAACTAGCATATTAAAAATTCTGGTGTCCAATTTGCAGCAGTTTTCTTGTAATTAATACCGGAAAAAGGAATTATATATTCCAGTGTGGGAATTTATGTACCAAAACTAGCATTTTAAAAATTCTGGTGTCCAATTTGCAGCAGTCTTCTTGTAATTAATACCGCAAAAAGGCATTATTGTCCAGTGTTGTAATTTTGGTGAAAAAAGGCCAATTTAATCAATCTGGTGTTTGTTAGACCAGAAACAGTAGGCCTCACGTTTTCACTCCTGTAAAAGGAATTATATCTCCCCGTGTGGGAAGCTATGTACCAAAACTAGCATATTAAAAATTCTGGTGTCCAATTTGCAGCAGTTTTCTTGTAATTAATACCGGAAAAAGGAATTATATATTCCAGTGTGGGAATTTATGTACCAAAACTAGCATTTTAAAAATTCTGGTGTCCAATTTGCAGCAGTCTTCTTGTAATTAATACCGCAAAAGGCATTATTGTCCAGTGTTGTAATTTTGGTGAAAAAAAGGCCAATTTAATCAATCTGGTGTTTGTTAGACCAGAAACAGTAGGCCTCACGTTTTCACTCCAGTAAAAGGAATTATATCTCCCGTGTGGGAAGCTATGTACCAAAACTAGCATATTAAAAATTCTGGTGTCCAATTTGCAGCAGTTTTCTTGTAATTAATACCGGAAAAAGGAATTATATATTCCAGTGTGGGAATTTATGTACCAAAACTAGCATTTTAAAAATTCTGGTGTCCAATTTGCAGCAGTCTTCTTGTAATTAATACCGCAAAAGGCATTATTGTCCAGTGTTGTAATTTTGGTGAAAAAAAGGCCAATTTAATCAATCTGGTGTTTGTTAGACCAGAAACAGTAGGCCTCACGTTTTCACTCCTGTAAAAAGGAATTATATCCCCCCGTGTTGGAATCTATGTACCAAAACTAGCATATTAAAAATTCTGGTGTCCAATTTGCAGCAGTCTTCTTGTAAGTAATACCGGAAAAAGGAATTATATATTCCAGTGTGGGAATTTATGTACCAAAACTAGCATTTTAAAAATTCTGGTGTCCAATTTGCCGCAGTCTTCTTGTAATTAATACCGCAAAAAGGCATTATTGTCCAGTGTTGTAATTTTGGTGAAAAAAGGCCAATTTAATCAATCTGGTGTTTGTTAGACCAGAAACAGTAGGCCTCACGTTTTCACTCCTGTAAAAGGAATTATATCTCCCCGTGTGGGAACCTATGTACCAAAACTAGCATATTAAAAATTCTGGTGTCCAATTTGCAGCAGTTTTCTTGTAATTAATACCGGAAAAAGGAATTATATATTCCAGTGTGGGAATTTATGTACCAAAACTAGCATTTTAAAAATTCTGGTGTCCAATTTGCAGCAGTCTTCTTGTAATTAATACCGCAAAAAGGCATTATTGTCCAGTGTTGTAATTTTGGTGAAAAAAAGGCCAATTTAATCAATCTGGTGTTTGTTAGACCAGAAACAGTAGGCCTCACGTTTTCACTCCTGTAAAAGGAATTATATCTCCCCGTGTGGGAACCTATGTACCAAAACTAGCATATTAAAAATTCTGGTGTCCAATTTGCAGCAGTTTTCTTGTAATTAATACCGGAAAAAGGAATTATATATTCCAGTGTGGGAATTTATGTACACAAACTAGCATTTTAAAAATTCTGGTGTCCAATTAGCAGCAGTCTTCTTGTAATTAATACCGCAAAAGGCATTATTGTCCAGTGTTGTAATTTTGGTGAAAAAAGGCCAATTTAATCAATCTGGTGTTTGTTAGACCAGAAACAGTAGGCCTCACGTTTTCACTCCTGTAAAAGGAATTATATCTCCCGTGTGGGAACCTATGTACCAAAACTAGCATATTAAAAATTCTGGTGTCCAATTTGCAGCAGTTTTCTTGTAATTAATACCGGAAAAAGGAATTATATATTCCAGTGTGGGAATTTATGTACCAAAACTAGCATTTTAAAAATTCTGGTGTCCAATTTGCAGCAGTCTTCTTGTAATTAATACCGCAAAAAGGCATTATTGTCCAGTGTTGTAATTTTGGTGAAAAAAGGCCAATTTAATCAATCTGGTGTTTGTTAGACCAGAAACAGTAGGCCTCACGTTTTCACTCCTGTAAAAGGAATTATATCTCCCCGTGTGGGAAGCTATGTACCAAAACTAGCATATTAAAAATTCTGGTGTCCAATTTGCAGCAGTTTTCTTGTAATTAATACCGGAAAAAGGAATTATATATTCCAGTGTGGGAATTTATGTACCAAAACTAGCATTTTAAAAATTCTGGTGTCCAATTTGCAGCAGTCTTCTTGTAATTAATACCGCAAAAAGGCATTATTGTCCAGTGTTGTAATTTTGGTGAAAAAAAGGCCAATTTAATCAATCTGGTGTTTGTTAGACCAGAAACAGTAGGCCTCACGTTTTCACTCCTGTAAAAGGAATTATATCTCCCGTGTGGGAACCTATGTACCAAAACTAGCATATTAAAAATTCTGGTGTCCAATTTGCAGCAGTTTTCTTGTAATTAATACCGGAAAAAGGAATTATATATTCCAGTGTGGGAATTTATGTACCAAAACTAGCATTTTAAAAATTCTGGTGTCCAATTTGCAGCAGTCTTCTTGTAATTAATACCGCAAAAGGCATTATTGTCCAGTGTTGTAATTTTGGTGAAAAAAGGCCAATTTAATCAATCTGGTGTTTGTTAGACCAGAAACAGTAGGCCTCACGTTTTCACTCCTGTAAAAGGAATTATATCTCCCGTGTGGGAATCTATGTACCAAAACTAGCATATTAAAAATTCTGGTGTCCAATTTGCAGCAGTTTTCTTGTAATTAATACCGGAAAAAGGAATTATATATTCCAGTGTGGGAATTTATGTACACAAAACTAGCATTTTAAAAATTCTGGTGTCCAATTTGCAGCAGTCTTCTTGTAATTAATACCGCAAAAAGGCATTATTGTCCAGTGTTGTAATTTTGGTGAAAAAAAGGCCAATTTAATCAATCTGGTGTTTGTTAGACCAGAAACAGTAGGCCTCACGTTTTCACTCCTGTAAAAGGAATTATATCTCCCCGTGTGGGAACCTATGTACCAAAACTAGCATATTAAAAATTCTGGTGTCCAATTTGCAGCAGTTTTCTTGTAATTAATACCGGAAAAAGGAATTATATATTCCAGTGTGGGAATTTATGTACACAAAACTAGCATTTTAAAAATTCTGGTGTCCAATTTGCAGCAGTCTTCTTGTAATTAATACCGCAAAAAGGCATTATTGTCCAGTGTTGTAATTTTGGTGAAAAAAGGCCAATTTAATCAATCTGGTGTTTGTTAGACCAGAAACAGTAGGCCTCACGTTTTCACTCCTGTAAAAGGAATTATATCTCCCCGTGTGGGAACCTATGTACCAAAACTAGCATATTAAAAATTCTGGTGTCCAATTTGCAGCAGTTTTCTTGTAATTAATACCGGAAAAAGGAATTATATATTCCAGTGTGGGAATTTATGTACACAAAACTAGCATTTTAAAAATTCTGGTGTCCAATTTGCAGCAGTCTTCTTGTAATTAATACCGCAAAAGGCATTATTGTCCAGTGTTGTAATTTTGGTGAAAAAAAGGCCAATTTAATCAATCTGGTGTTTGTTAGACCAGAAACAGTAGGCCTCACGTTTTCACTCCTGTAAAAGGAATTATATCTCCCCGTGTGGGAACCTATGTACCAAAACTAGCATATTAAAAATTCTGGTGTCCAATTTGCAGCAGTTTTCTTGTAATTAATACCGGAAAAAGGAATTATATATTCCAGTGTGGGAATTTATGTACCACAAACTAGCATTTTAAAAATTCTGGTGTCCAATTTGCAGCAGTCTTCTTGTAATTAATACCGCAAAAAGGCATTATTGTCCAGTGTTGTAATTTTGGTGAAAAAAGGCCAATTTAATCAATCTGGTGTTTGTTAGACCAGAAACAGTAGGCCTCACGTTTTCACTCCTGTAAAAGGAATTATATCTCCCGTGTGGGAACCTATGTACCAAAACTAGCATATTAAAAATTCTGGTGTCCAATTTGCAGCAGTTTTCTTGTAATTAATACCGGAAAAAGGAATTATATATTCCAGTGTGGGAATTTATGTACACAAAACTAGCATTTTAAAAATTCTGGTGTCCAATTTGCAGCAGTCTTCTTGTAATTAATACCGCAAAAGGCATTATTGTCCAGTGTTGTAATTTTGGTGAAAAAAGGCCAATTTAATCAATCTGGTGTTTGTTAGACCAGAAACAGTAGGCCTCACGTTTTCACTCCTGTAAAAGGAATTATATCTCCCCGTGTGGGAACCTATGTACCAAAACTAGCATATTAAAAATTCTGGTGTCCAATTTGCAGCAGTTTTCTTGTAATTAATACCGGAAAAAGGAATTATATATTCCAGTGTGGGAATTTATGTACACAAAACTAGCATTTTAAAAATTCTGGTGTCCAATTTGCAGCAGTCTTCTTGTAATTAATACCGCAAAAAGGCATTATTGTCCAGTGTTGTAATTTTGGTGAAAAAAGGCCAATTTAATCAATCTGGTGTTTGTTAGACCAGAAACAGTAGGCCTCACGTTTTCACTCCTGTAAAAGGAATTATATCTCCCCGTGTGGGAACCTATGTACCAAAACTAGCATATTAAAAATTCTGGTGTCCAATTTGCAGCAGTTTTCTTGTAATTAATACCGGAAAAAGGAATTATATATTCCAGTGTGGGAATTTATGTACACAAAACTAGCATTTTAAAAATTCTGGTGTCCAATTTGCAGCAGTCTTCTTGTAATTAATACCGCAAAAAGGCATTATTGTCCAGTGTTGTAATTTTGGTGAAAAAAAGGCCAATTTAATCAATCTGGTGTTTGTTAGACCAGAAACAGTAGGCCTCACGTTTTCACTCCTGTAAAAGGAATTATATCTCCCCGTGTGGGAACCTATGTACCAAAACTAGCATATTAAAAATTCTGGTGTCCAATTTGCAGCAGTTTTCTTGTAATTAATACCGGAAAAAGGAATTATATATTCCAGTGTGGGAATTTATGTACCACAAACTAGCATTTTAAAAATTCTGGTGTCCAATTTGCAGCAGTCTTCTTGTAATTAATACCGCAAAAAGGCATTATTGTCCAGTGTTGTAATTTTGGTGAAAAAAAGGCCAATTTAATCAATCTGGTGTTTGTTAGACCAGAAACAGTAGGCCTCACGTTTTCACTCCTGTAAAAAGGAATTATATCTCCCCGTGTGGGAACCTATGTACCAAAACTAGCATATTAAAAATTCTGGTGTCCAATTTGCAGCAGTTTTCTTGTAATTAATACCGGAAAAAGGAATTATATATTCCAGTGTGGGAATTTATGTACACAAAACTAGCATTTTAAAAATTCTGGTGTCCAATTTGCAGCAGTCTTCTTGTAATTAATACCGCAAAAGGCATTATTGTCCAGTGTTGTAATTTTGGTGAAAAAAAGGCCAATTTAATCAATCTGGTGTTTGTTAGACCAGAAACAGTAGGCCTCACGTTTTCACTCCTGTAAAAGGAATTATATCTCCCCGTGTGGGAACCTATGTACCAAAACTAGCATATTAAAAATTCTGGTGTCCAATTTGCAGCAGTTTTCTTGTAATTAATACCGGAAAAGGAATTATATATTCCAGTGTGGGAATTTATGTACACAAACTAGCATTTTAAAAATTCTGGTGTCCAATTTGCAGCAGTCTTCTTGTAATTAATACCGCAAAAAGGCATTATTGTCCAGTGTTGTAATTTTGGTGAAAAAAAGGCCAATTTAATCAATCTGGTGTTTGTTAGACCAGAAACAGTAGGCCTCACGTTTTCACTCCTGTAAAAGGAATTATATCTCCCCGTGTGGGAACCTATGTACCAAAACTAGCATATTAAAAATTCTGGTGTCCAATTTGCAGCAGTTTTCTTGTAATTAATACCGGAAAAAGGAATTATATATTCCAGTGTGGGAATTTATGTACACAAACTAGCATTTTAAAAATTCTGGTGTCCAATTAGCAGCAGTCTTCTTGTAATTAATACCGCAAAAAGGCATTATTGTCCAGTGTTGTAATTTTGGTGAAAAAAAGGCCAATTTAATCAATCTGGTGTTTGTTAGACCAGAAACAGTAGGCCTCACGTTTTCACTCCTGTAAAAGGAATTATATCTCCCCGTGTGGGAATCTATGTACCAAAACTAGCATATTAAAAATTCTGGTGTCCAATTTGCAGCAGTCTTCTTGTAAGTAATACCGGAAAAAGGAATTATATATTCCAGTGTGGGAATTTATGTACCAAAACTAGCATTTTAAAAATTCTGGTGTCCAATTTGCCGCAGTCTTCTTGTAATTAATACCGCAAAAAGGCATTATTGTCCAGGGTTGTAATTTTGGTGAAAAAAGCCAATTTGATCAATCTGGTGTTTGTTAGACCAGAAACAGTTGGCCTCACGTTTTCACTCCAGTAAAAAGGAATTATATCTCCCCGTGTGGGAAGCTATGTACCAAAACTAGCATATTAAAAATTCTGGTGTCCAACTTGCAGCAGTTTTCTTGTAATTAATACCGGAAAAAGGAATTATATATTCCAGTGTGGGAATTTATGTACCAAAACTAGCATTTTAAAAATTCTGGTGTCCAATTTGCAGCAGTCTTCTTGTAATTAATACCGCAAAAAGGCATTATTGTCCAGTGTTGTAATTTTGGTGAAAAAAAGGCCAATTTAATCAATCTGGTGTTTGTTAGACCAGAAACAGTAGGCCTCACGTTTTCACTCCTGTAAAAAGGAATTATATCCCCCCGTGTTGGAATCTATGTACCAAAACTAGCATATTAAAAATTCTGGTGTCCAATTTGCAGCAGTCTTCTTGTAATTAATACTGGAAAAGGAATTATATATTCCAGTGTGGGAATTTATGTACCAAAACTAGCATTTTAAAAATTCTGGTGTCCAATTTGCAGCAGTCTTCTTGTAATTAATACCGCAAAAAGGCATTATTGTCCAGTGTTGTAATTTTGGTTAAAAAAGGCCAATTAAATCAATCTGGTGTTTGTTAGACCAGAAACAGTAGGCCTCACGTTTTCACTCCTGCAAAAAGGAATTATATCTCCCCGTGTGGAAATCTATGTACCAAAACTAGCATATTAAAAATTCTGGTGTCCAATTTGCAGCAGTTTTCTTGTAATTAATACCGGAAAAAGGAATTATATATTCCAGTGTGGGAATTTATGTACCAAAACTAGCATTTTAAAAATTCTGGTGTCCAATTTGCAGCAGTCTTCTTGTAATTAATACCGCAAAAAGGCATTATTGTCCAGTGTTGTAATTTTGGTGAAAAAAGGCCAATTTAATCAATCTGGTGTTTGTTAGACCAGAAACAGTAGGCCTCACGTTTTCACTCCTGTAAAAGGAATTATATCTCCCCGTGTGGGAAGCTATGTACCAAAACTAGCATATTAAAAATTCTGGTGTCCAATTTGCAGCAGTTTTCTTGTAATTAATACCGGAAAAAGGAATTATATATTCCAGTGTGGGAATTTATGTACCAAAACTAGCATTTTAAAAATTCTGGTGTCCAATTTGCAGCAGTCTTCTTGTAATTAATACCGCAAAAGGCATTATTGTCCAGTGTTGTAATTTTGGTGAAAAAAAGCCAATTTAATCAATCTGGTGTTTGTTAGACCAGAAACAGTAGGCCTCACGTTTTCACTCCAGTAAAAGGAATTATATCTCCCGTGTGGGAAGCTATGTACCAAAACTAGCATATTAAAAATTCTGGTGTCCAATTTGCAGCAGTTTTCTTGTAATTAATACCGGAAAAAGGAATTATATATTCCAGTGTGGGAATTTATGTACCAAAACTAGCATTTTAAAAATTCTGGTGTACAATTTGCAGCAGTCTTCTTGTAATTAATACCGCAAAAAGGCATTATTGTCCAGTGTTGTAATTTTGGTGAAAAAAGGCCAATTTAATCAATCTGGTGTTTGTTAGACCAGAAACAGTAGGCCTCACGTTTTCACTCCTGTAAAAAGGAATTATATCCCCCGTGTTGGAATCTATGTACCAAAACTAGCATATTAAAAATTCTGGTGTCCAATTTGCAGCAGTCTTCTTGTAAGTAATACCGGAAAAGGAATTATATATTCCAGTGTGGGAATTTATGTACCAAAACTAGCATTTTAAAAATTCTGGTGTCCAATTTGCAGCAGTCTTCTTGTAATTAATACCGCAAAAGGCATTATTGTCCAGGGTTGTAATTTTGGTGAAAAAAGGCCAATTTAATCAATCTGGTGTTTGTTAGACCAGAAACAGTAGGCCTCACGTTTTCACTCCTGTAAAAGGAATTATATCTCCCCGTGTGGGAACCTATGTACCAAAACTAGCATATTAAAAATTCTGGTGTCCAATTTGCAGCAGTTTTCTTGTAATTAATACCGGAAAAAGGAATTATATATTCCAGTGTGGGAATTTATGTACCAAAACTAGCATTTTAAAAATTCTGGTGTCCAATTTGCAGCAGTCTTCTTGTAATTAATACCGCAAAAAGGCATTATTGTCCAGTGTTGTAATTTTGGTGAAAAAAGGCCAATTTAATCAATCTGGTGTTTGTTAGACCAGAAACAGTAGGCCTCACGTTTTCACTCCTGTAAAAGGAATTATATCTCCCGTGTGGGAAACTATGTACCAAAACTAGCATATTAAAAATTCTGGTGTCCAATTTGCAGCAGTTTTCTTGTAATTAATACCAGAAAAAGGAATTATATATTCCAGTGTGGGAATTTATGTACACAAACTAGCATTTTAAAAATTCTGGTGTCCAATTAGCAGCAGTCTTCTTGTAATTAATACCGCAAAAGGCATTATTGTCCAGTGTTGTAATTTTGGTGAAAAAAGGCCAATTTAATCAATCTGGTGTTTGTTAGACCAGAAACAGTAGGCCTCACGTTTTC
>JAKVIS010004406.1:0-14246 GCA_033119425.1 Bufotes viridis
ATATACTATATATGAAATGCATGGTAAACAAAGATCGGATGATTGTGAAAGTAAATTGTTTGTATTCCTGGGATGTTGGATATAAAACTTGTTTAGAAATTATATAAAATAAAAGTAACATCCTGGCTGGTGCTTTATAATCTGTTTAATTTGGAAATACAAACCTTTTGCATTGTTTAGAATCTGACTTATAAATATTTATACCATGCATCTGATGAAATCAGTCTTTTATAGATCAAAACAATGTATTTCTTGAGAGAAATACGTGTTCTGTGTTCCCATAGAGACATGGAGAAATGTAAAGCTTTCATGAAGATTACTCTTTTACTTGAGAACACTTTATTTTCTTGTACAGGAATTATTTTTCCTGCCTTCTATTTAAAAAAAAAAAAAAAAAAAAAAATAACTACACTTTTATATAAATGTTTCATATGTCAGAGAAACGTGGCAAAGGTTTGGATCTGTTGGGGCGTGAGCAATGGGACTCACCTGCCATCGCTGAAACAAAGGATATCTGTCACCAGTTTTATGGTGTTCTAACCAAGGAGCAACATAAACTAATGGAAGATCCACTTTGCTAAATGCTCGGTCACTTTCTTTAATTGGCTAGGGCATTTGCCAAAAATATTGTACCTGGGAACAGCTCCGGTGTATGCTGTTGAGTCCTATATATTCATGAGCTTCCTGATTTTTTGCACCTCATGCTGATAATTCTTAGTTGGAAAAAAGGCTGTAAGTTAGTGGCAGGGGATGCGAGGGAAAGCTAAGAACTCATGAATAGAGTTGAAAACGAACCCAAACTGTATAGTTTGGGTTCGAGGCACTAAAGCCTGGAGGTTTTCCACACCAGGACCCAAACCCGAACATTTCCGTAAAAGTTCGGATTCAGGTTCGTTGTTCAATGATTTCTTCCTGCTTTTGAAAGGCTGCAGGGCAGCAATCAACAAGCGCTTCACTACTTTGCCCTAGGAATCCATTACAGCCATGCCTACTGTGGCATGGCTGTGATTGGCTAAGTGCAGCATGAGACCCAGCCTCTATAAGCTGGAGTCACGTAGCACATGACATCACTCCTGCTGCCTTTAGTGTAGGGACAGGTTGCTGCTGTGAGGCAGAGATTAGGGAAGAAATCTGTTGAACTTGTGTGGTGTTAAATCTTCAAACTACAGCAATTCTTGAGGGTGCTATGCTACATATTTGTACCCAGCCTCTGAGCCCCAGTGATGCTGCAAAATAATTTTAATCCATCTGTTACTGAGGATCGCGGGCCGGCGGCCATTTTAGCAACTGCAAGCGTCCTTGGAACTACATGCTGACCAGCATGTGTGCCAGCCTCCCGCCAGGGACATTAGTCAAATTATTTTTTGGTAGCTGCGGTGGAGATAAAGTGTCCTTTTTTTCTGAGCAGGTTAAGTTCCCTACATTACCTATTTTATAATTTTGGAGTGATATAGTGCATTTCTGTAGTTGGGGGAAGAAATCCGTACTGTCACCACCATCAGAGCATGTTTGCATACACCTACTGAAAAACCTATTTTAAAATTTTGCGGTGACGCTGGTGCATTTCTGTAGTTGGGGGGAATAAAACCTTGTACTGCTGCACTACAGAGCACTTTTTTGCATAGCAACCCTGAAAAAAGCGTGTTTTTTTTTTCTCTTAGCCTTTTGCCAGTTTGCCGTATACAAACCCCTGCCAAGTGCATAAGTGACAGGGAGGTAAATCTCTAAAAATCATCTGTTACATTGCTGGGTGACATTCTTCCAGTTTTGTCATACAACCCCTGCTCACGCATAAGTGACACGGCGGCTAAAATTTAAAAAAATCATCTGTTACATTAGTGGGTGACATTTTCCCCAGTTTTGCCATATACAGAAACACCTGCTGTGCATAGGTGACAGGGAGGTAAATTTCAAAAAAATCGTATGTTACATTCTTGGGCCATAAGCAACCCCTGCACTTGGAAATATATTCAGTAAATTAGGTGGCCCTCAGATTGTTAGGGTGATCTGTGCAGCCTGCTCTTTTTCAAAGTACCCTGCACTGCATACCCCTGACTGGGAATTATATTCTGTTACTCCGCGGTGTTTACATTGTTGGGTGCTGTAGTTATATGCTGTAAAATCTCCATGATGTCTCCATGATAAATCTGCAGCGTGGGGGCCCCTTATGGCTTTTTATACACTTTTAAAATATTCCTTTAGCGGGCAAAATAGATGCCTGATGACAGGGATGCTCCATGACCCCTCTTTTTTTTCAAACTACACCTGCCCTGTAAAATTAGGTGGCGCCTCAGGCTTCGTTGGGCTGATCTGTACCCCTTCTTTCTTTCAAAGTACCCTGCACTGCATAACAGACAGGAACTTAGTTCATTACGAATTGGCGAATTACATTGTTGCCTGACATAAAGCCTTTTTGGCTGTGAAGCCAAGGTAGTCGTAACAACAATGTGTTTTGTTTTCTTTTTCAATAAATGGTGTAGACCCCAAAACATTGGCAATATAAAAAAGAAAACCAAAAGAGTAAGTGTGCAGTAGTATAACAGTGGTTGGGTGAGTCCGGTATACATGTCTATTCTGCATAAGGTCCGAACAAGTCCTGTGGGATCCATGCCTGGTTCTTTTTAATGAACTTGAGATTGTCCAAATTGGCTGTGGAAAGACGGCTGCGCTTGTCTGTGATAACGCCCCAGCCGTGCTAAACACACGTTCAGACAATACACTGGCTGCAGGGCAGGCCAGCACCTCCAAGGCGTAAAGGTGAAGCTGTGGCTATGTCCCCAATTTGGAGACCCAGAGTTGAATGCGCGCAGACCCAGTGGCGTAGCCAGAAATGACTGGGCCCAACAGCAAATTTTTGAATGGGGCCCCTCCTTCAGTAATTTTTTGCAACCCCTTGCTTTCATGCTGCCCCTATTCCTGTGGCTACTAAAGATCGCTCCCTGCTTTCCCTGCTTCCCTGTAGCTACGACCCTGGGCAGGCCCATCAGTCAGTGTGTGAGGCGTGTGCACAGATACTATTCCACACATTTTGAGGAAATGCTGCCACTTGTTAAGACGTTCCATATCTGCTGGTGGTGCTAGTTGTTGTGGCGCGGTGACAAAGCTTTTCCACACTTTCGGCCATGCTAACCCTGCCTTCTGAGGTGCGGGCGGTGACCCAGCTGCGTTGAGACTTCTTCCTCCTCCTCTTCTGCTTTAGCCTTGTGCTTCCACTGACCCCCAGTGCGTAAGGTTGTGAATGCCATCAGCAGTGCGTCTACCAGCATTGGCTTTTTCTGATCACGCTTCAGTGACGGAATCAAGGACGGCACGTTGTCCTTGTAACGGGGATCCAGCATAGTGGCCAGCCAAGTAATCTGCACAGGTTAGAATGTGGGCAACTCGGGCAGTCAGTTGCACAGGCACTGCAGCATGTAGTCGCTCATGTTTGCCAGGCTGCCCAGAGGCAACGCAAGCTGTCCTCTGTGGGAGGTGTATCATCTGTGCCCTCCGATCCCTCCCCAGCCACGCTCAAGTGATGGCTGTAAGCTGCTTTGATGCCACCCTGCTGTGAACACGATTTCTTCTCCTCCTCCTGTAGTCGCATGTAGTCGCTCATGTTTGCCAGGCTGCCCAGAGGCAACGCGCAAGGTGTCCTCTGTGGAAGTTGTATCATCTAGTATCCTCCAGTATCCCCCCAGCCACGCTCAAGTGATAGCCGTGAGCTGCTTTGGGTGCTACCCTGCTGTGAACATGGTTCCTCCTCCTCCTCCTCCAGAACTGTGCCCTGGCTGGACAATTGTGTACCTGGCCTATGTTGGTGCAGGAACCCACCCTCCGAGCCACTTATATTTGACTAGCCTTATAAGTTAAGGGTAAGGCATGTATATAGTTTTGTTTGTTTATTTAGTTTATCTGACTTATAGCTATTTAAATATGTTTATAAGTAAATTTGTAAATAGTTTGTGAATGGGCATTAATGAGTGGTTTGAGTGAAAGGGGGTGTAGGTTGGGAGTCTGGTCAGGTTAATTTTCTCTTTTTGAAATGTTCCTTGTATAGTTTTTGTTACGATTTATAATAAAAAGTCCTGATAACCGTGGAAATGTTACCCAACAATCTAACCGACAAATTTAATAAAATTATTTGCCTGTCACATCTGCGGCCCAGACCGCAGGGGTCCTTGAGCACCAATAAAAGTGAATTTGTCCCACCAGAATCTAAGAGCTGGATTAACTGAATTGGTTTTCACTGTCAGGTGTTCAGGAATTTCTGCACCACCAAATTCAGCACATGCGCCAGGCAGGGATGTGTGTCAAACCGGCTAGGCCCAGAGCTTGCTACGAGATTTCACCCATTATCGCACACCACCAGGCCGGGCTTGAGGCCCAGTGACCACTGATCGGTCTGTTGTTAAATGCCCGTCCATAGCTCCTGCGCGGTTTGGGGTTTGTCCCCCAAACAGATGAGTTTCAGAACAGCCTGCTGTCGTTTCCCCTGGCGGTGCTGATGTTGGTGGTGAAGGTGTTATGCTGAAAGGATGAGGAGGTGGTAGAGGAGGAGAAGCGGAGTAGGAGGAGGAGGCAACAGGAGGCAAATAGAAATGCCCTGCAATCCTCTGGGGTGGAAGGACATGCACCAAACTGTTATCCGCATCTGGCCCAGCTGCCACTACATTTACCCAGTGTGCTGTTAGGGAGATATAACTTCCCTGCCCTGCTTACCCGGGTCCACGTATTGGTGGTTATGTGGACCTTGCCACAGATGGAGCTGCGCAGTGCACACCTGATTTTGTCCGCCACTTGGTTGTACAGGGAAGGGATGGCATGCCTGGAAAAGTAGTGGTAGCTGGAACCACGTACTATGGGACAGCCACCAGCCATTAGTCTCCATCTATCTCCACCAGACAGAATGACAGCATTTCAAAGGACCAGGAATTTTGGAAATCCTGGCATTCAGGGCCAGTGATTGTGGTGGGTAGGGGGTACTTTCTCTTTCTTTTTCTAATTGGGAGATGGAGAGCTAAACATTTCCATGGAATAGTGTGAAGATGCTTGGTGACAGTGAAAGATGGTAGTGCGTTGCTGCCATATCCTCTGTTTGCGGGGTGGCAGGTGCCACTGTCACTCACTTGTGCTCAGGTTTATTTTTTTAATTTTTACATATTTTATGTTATTTTAAGTTATTTCCTATCCAAATTTGTGTTTGCAGGGCACTTGTCCTACTCTTACTTCCCCATTTTGCTTCAATTTCCAACGCTCTAGCCTTTCAGGACTTTTTAGAGCCATTTTAGTGTCCCAAAGTTTGGGTCAAAGACCAAGGTTCAATGGATTTCGGTTCGGGGGGTCAAGTTCGGTGCCGAACTCGAACTTTGTGGTAAAGTTTAGCCAAACCCGCAAACACGAACTTCCAGGTGTTTGCTCAACTCACTCATGAATATAAGAAATTGTTGGCATGCGCTGGAGGTGTTAGCATCTAGCAGTATAAAACTAGTGACAGATTCCCTTTAAAGGCTCAATGGGCAACGGTGTAGAATAGGGTGGGGAACTCTCTGGCCCACAGGCCCTGGGCCCCCACCAGAACATATTTGGGAATGCTAATGACCGCTTCCATTATGGAAGCAGTCATTAGCATATGGGAAGGCACAGGAAGGTGAGAACTGTGCTGGCTGTATTCACCTTCCCTGGCCTTCTTCCAGCCCCCCGCACTGTGTCCTTACATACAGCCTCAAGACGTAGTGCATGTCTGGAGCTGGAGAGGTACGTTTATTTATTTATTTTAAATGTCTGATCTGAGGTCTGATGGGTGGGGGCTGATGGTGGCTGATCTGAGGCTAGGGAGGTTCTGATGGGGGTCTAATCTGAGGCTGGGAAGCCTGATGGGGTGTGATCTGAGGCTAAGGGTCTGCTGGGGGTCTGGTCTGAGGCTGGGGGTCTGATTAGAGACTTATCTGAAGTTAGAGAGGTTCTTATTGGGGTCTAATCTGGAGGCTAGGAGGTCTGATGGGAGTCTGATGAGGTTGATGTAGGCTGGGGGGTCTGATAGGAGGCTGATTTGAGGCTGATAGAGGTGGGTGCAGATCTGAGGCTGATAAAAGGCAGGGACAGTTGTACGATAGAGGCAGGGACAGTGGCAGGGAGAGTGAAAGCTGGGTGAACCCCTCTGGACTCCCCTAGGATGAACTTGGCTGCCATTAATACCAAATAATGAACCAAATATGTAAATTTCTGAACTTAAAAATTAGAGTAAGAGATGGGTAGTCAAAATGACACCTGTACTATAGTGCATATATATAGTGCAGGCGCCATTTTGTGCTGCAAAACATAGCGCTCTAGATATCCTCAATTGAAGTGCAACTATCTGTAACTTACCCAGTTATATGTTTGACCAAATACAGCAGTCAAATGTTTGAGTTGAGAATTTTGTATGGCCTCCGAGATGAGGTAACAAATATCCAAATGGCTCCTTGGCCGCAAAAGGCTCCCCACCCCTGGTGTAGAATATGATTTCACTATGACAGTAGAAAGTTGTGACAGCGTGAGCCGCTGTCTCAGATGACTTTTTAAAATAATCTTTCATATGTGTGTACATATCACTAAATCTGGCCGATTATATGACTTGTATTCTGCACTTCTCACTAGCATTCCCAGATGCAGGCTCTATCTCCCTAATTGTCAGTTCTCCCTGAGTCAGTGGTTGGAGACTAGCTGCTATGATGTCTCCCATACACAGCACACAACAAGAAAACTAGAAGAAATTCTGCTGGCCTACAGGAAGGCATTTGAAAAGTACTAAAAGTATTATGTATTATAGATGTGAATCCAGATACTGAGACAGTAGAACACTCAGTAAAAGCTACCGCAGCATGTCTATATGGTCTCTCTGCTTCTCTCTCACCTGGCTCCTCCCCCACTCTCCATAGACTTTTTATGGTAGCATGTAATAAGATCCCTCAGTGAGCTGGGATTTTGGGGCACAATTCAGAGTGAATGTTAATTTATTGATGAGGGATAGAATAAAGGAGCCTGATAAGTAAAGAAAGGCATTTTCTCCTCTGATAAGAAATATTGAAAAGTTTCCTAAATGTGCCTGTACTATTGGTTAAAAAGAGAGTAAACATTTATTAAATCACTATATTCAAGGGAAGAAATTTAGATAATAGAACCATCAAGTTGGGTACATGATGTCCATGGGCAATTTCAGACTCATGCATTGCAAGCAAGGAGCTTTTCAGATTTAATCATGTGCATGTCTATTGCTTGGCCAAATAAAACATTTAAAGGGTTTCTCTTCAATATATTAATTAATGATCTTGTAGAAGGCTTGCACAGTAAAATATCTAATTTTTGCAGATGACACTAAACTGTATAAAGTAATTAACACTAGAAGAGGACAGGATACTTGCTACAGAGGATCTGGATAGATTGGAGGCTTAGGCAGAGAAGTGGCAGATGAGGTTTAACATGACAAATGTAAGGTTATGCACATAGGAAGGAATAATGCAAGTCACCACATACATACTAAATGGTAAAACACTGGGTAAGACTGACATGGAAAAGGGCTTAGGAAGTTTAGGGTGGACAGCACAAACTGAGACTGTAGAAACATGTGCGTCCGGAGCATGAAAGGGGTGGTGACTAGCCTGGATCTAGATTGAATGAAGCGCTTATGGATGGTAAAATAATCACTGTCTTTATGTAAAGACTGCTATCCTGTTTTATATTTTGATATGTATTATGTTAAGTTACTAATGGATTAAAACATGTATTCTTTTAATGTATTTATAAATAGAAAAAGATATTGCAAAAAAAGTTTATTTTGAATGGGGAGGGTGGTCCAGTGTTGCTTGACCCTTGGCCCATAAGTACCGCACCCGTGAGGGAGGTACTCTCGCCCCTGACGAAGCTGGACTGGCGAAACCCGAGATTCGTGATGGACTTTGGAGATACGGACATTTGAATTTTTTTACAAGGCATTCTGTCCATGTCTATGTTGTAAGTACAATAAATGCTGCTTTTAAGTGAAAACATCTGAGGTGGAACTTCACTATTATGCCAAAATACTTCCTTCTAGGGTGAGGGTGTGCGGGAGTACACTGGCCCCTGGAAATCTATTGTTTGGCTAGAAAGCGAGATATCTGCGCATTGGAGAGAAAGAAAAAAGAAAATTATCTGGGGAAGGATTCCCTGCACCTATAGGCAGCGCGATCCTTATCTTTTGGAACTTCTGTCAGGCAGTGCTGCTGCTGCTACAGAGATCTCTCTTATGATCTATATTTAAACCCAGGACTGTGATGAGGGGATATCCTGTGTGCATCTGGAGGAAAGAAGGTTTGTATACAAACATAGAAGAGGATTCTTCACGGTTAGAGAGCAGTTGAGACTATGGAACTTCTGCCTGATGAGTTCACTAAAAAGAGTTCAAGAGGGAGCCTGGATACATTTCTAAAGTGTAATAATATTGCAGGTTATAGTTACTAGAGAGGGGTTGTTGATCCAGGGAGTTATCTCTGATTGCTTGACTGGAGTCAGGTAAGGAATTTTTTTACCCTTAAATGAGGAAAATTGGCTTCTACCTCATGTGAGGTTTTTTTGCCTTTATCTGCATCAACTTGCAGGATAACAAGCTGAACTGAATTGACGAGGATGTCTTTTTTTAACCTATGTTGCTATGCTACTATGTAAAATTTTAGGAATTCCCTTTTCATGATGATATTTAGATCCTATTAATATTACCTGTATTATGTAGGTGACATAACGGTATATGGAAATTATAAAAGCTGTGGGTTGATGAGCTTTTGAAGCTTAAGAAACATAAGCGCATTTATTGTTTACAATTAACTGTACGCCCAAGGAAATGCTAGAAAACGTCAGAATAAATTACTGCTGGCTTGCTGCCTTGTTGGATGTCACAGCAGGAAAGCAATTATAAGACTGAAATAAGGCCATTAATGGCTACCATGGCATTTGACTTGGAAATTGCTGAGGTAACCATGTTATTTCATCATGAATATCTTCTGTAAAAAAAAAAAAGTTACATTTGCTCCAGCATGCGTTCTGTGCATTAGCATTAAGACTAGGATTGAGCGAGATCGGGTCTGGTTGCTGTATGCGAACCAAATTATTTGAAAACTACTTTAAGAATATCAGTTCCGTCCTAATGTAAAACGATGGCCTCCACGCGGAGGTCTTTCGAAGTTTCAGCAGATATCACAAGGCTTACTTAGTCTCGCCTCTATCACAGGTCACTGTTTATTCAGCATAAATTACTGTATAAAAATATACGAGGCTGAACTCAGCTCTTTAATGAGGCACAAAGCCAAGTTTCGCTAAGTATTTTGATATAGTAATTTATGCAAATAAACTAAGTGACACTTGATAGAGGTGGCCTGAGCTTGCCCTTTAGACCTTGGAGGTGCAGGCCTGCCCTGCGGCAAGTTTATTGTCCAAACGTGTGTTTAGCACGGCAGGGGGTGATCATGGACAGGCGCATCCTCCTGTCCACAGCAAAGTGGACAAGCTTACATTCATTAACATTAACCAGGGATGGATCCCACCAGACTTGTCCTTACCTTGGGCTGAGTAGAGGTATACCTGCTGTACTTCACAATGTTTGGGGGCCTCTCCAAATCAAAAGAAACAAAACGTAAAAAACAGTTTTGGCTACCTCCTCCGCCTCTTCCACTTAATCCGCCATATCCACCTCCTCTTCCATTTGGACCTCCAACTCCTGGTTCAAGATTATTATTTGTTATATTGGAAGAGTAGAGAGATATCACCGGCCACACCCAACCATCGTTATACTCCAGCATAGTTTGTTCGTTATGTTTGCCATTTCCCAATGTTTTGGGTACTGTTGATCACAGAATATTCTGTCGCAAATTTTTATCACGAATATCGGCACATCGAGGGAATTCGAAGATATAGAATATAGTGCGATATATTCATAATCGCAAATATTCTAGATTTATTTTTCATCAGTAAACTCCCTTCTTGTTTGTGGGCCAATGAGAAGGCTGCAATATCTTTGTCAGAGCTTGCAACATCCCTAGCAACCAATAGGAAAGTTGCCTACCACTTACTATATAAGAAGCTCCCCAGCAGCCAGTTTATGCTATTTTTTTGCAGTTCTGAGAGAGACAGCAGTGTCATTACTGTGCTCTGTGCTTTTATCTGGATCCTATTCCTTATCCAATTAACATTAGATAGTTAGTTAGCTCATATATATAATACAGATAGTTAGTGGGAGATAGTCAGTGTAGGTTAGATAGTGATATAGTGTAGCTGATAGGTTCCAGTGCAGGGTGTTAGGTAGTGTGCTAGAAATTACTCAAGAATTTATTGCGAATATTATGCGAAAAATTCACGAAATATCGCAAAAAGCAAATATTGCCTATGCCGCTCATCACTAGTTTTGGGCCTTACCAAATAAAAAATATAAATAAAAAGCCAGAAAGCCAAGTTCAGCTTAGTATTGATACTGTCATTTAAGAATATAAAAAAGTGACACTTGATAGAGGTGAGACAAAGTAAGTCTTGCGATATTTGCTGAAACTTTGGAAAGACCTCCGCGATATTCTTAATGACGTATTTAAAAAGATCAGGTTTATCAGGGTATACAACAATCCAAACCTGATTCAATCACTCATCCCTAATTAAGATGTATATTGTAGCCACTTGTAGCATTGTTATGTAATGGGCAATTTAAGTGGTCAACATGTTACATTACACTGTGCTATGTGTTTTGTAATAAAAGAAAACAATGCTTAAAATTTTTTTAATAAGAAAAAGTCCATCCTGTTATTTTTGTGGTGTATGGATATAATAATTCCATACAGACCAGCAACCAGATTTGGCAAGATATCATCTATACTGCCCATCAGTTGTTGATTGTAATTGTGAAAAAGATAACTCTAGCTGTAAAGATTAAATATGAGATAACATTTCTCACCTTTTTGTTCTTTATCCTAAAACCCGTCTGTATTCTATACAAAAATTTGAATGCTTTGCATTGTTTTGTTTTACAATAATATTAGAACAAAAATACTTAGACATAATTGCTTTCCAGTTTTTGAAGAGATTCTCCAAGAACAACTAAAATAAAGTTACAGAAATATAAATGCTTTTGTGCTTTAAAAATGTAATGATTTTCAGTTTTACCTGATATTAACTCCCACTTTCCTATTCTGCAGCCTTTTCTCACAGTGTTGTCATGTGCAGCCATTTCCTCTGTATTATAAAAAATAGACAGGCAAAGCACTGGGAGGAGGAGCACAGCTCTGAGTGCTGGGGAGAGTACTGGGAGGAGGAGAACAGCCCTGAGTGCTTGCGAGAGGGACTGAAAGATGGAGTACAGCCCTTAGTGCTGGGGGAGAGCACTGGGAGGAGGAGCACAGCCCTGAGTGCTGGGGAGAGCACTGGGAGGAGGAGCAGAGCCCTGAGTGCTGGGAGAGCACTGAGGAGGAGGAGAACAGACCCGAGGGCTGGGGAGAGCACTGGGAGGAGGAGCAGAGCCTTGAGTGCTGGGGAGAGCACTGAGAGGAGGAGCATAGCCCTGAGTAACGGGAGAGCACTGAGAGGAGTTACACTTTAAATATTATTTATTATAGATATATTCTCAAATGTCTTTCCATTAGTTATAATGCCTCGATTGTATAGGGAGCGATCATTAGGAGAAATAAAATGGCCGCCATCCCATATTAGTACACGAAAAACCTGTCCTAATCACACAGCAGAACACTTCTCTCTGCTCTGCTTGTCAGGATTATGATCCTGAATACAAATGATAAAATCTTCAGCTGAATTTCGGTAGGAATGGAATTCACGAGGAGACATGAAGTATAGAGAGGAGGTGGGGATGTGGCTAATGAGCAGCAGTGCTTTTTCTCCATTACGCAGCCCCAAATCGTCATTCAACCACGACATCCAGAAAATAATTTTATTTATTGCACATTGGTTATATCAAGTCCAGACAACAGTATAATTGCAATTTACAGTGATATTCATACAGGTTAACGTTCGGTCTTGTCAGATGTTCCTCAGTCTACATAAAGCTGCACAAATAAAACATGCAATAAATGAATAATGCAAAAATCATGCAATAGAGGACAATCTAGACAATGAATACAATAGAATCCTAGGTAAAATAGCTATATGGCCATGATAGTGTAATCAGTATACAGAAATTAGCCGGTAGCTATAGTCTGGGGAATAGGTCCATATAATTAGAGTCATAGGTCCATAAGATAAAACATAATATATGTCATAACAAGAAAATAGGTGAGTCCATAATAATTGCCGCGAGGGCTGCTGGTCCCATGGTCACGATTAGTTCGAGTGAATCGAAGCATACTAAGCGAATTCGATCAAAGTTTAGGAAAAATTTTATATGCCATGAAGCCTTATTTCCTGCGCTTCATGGTAGATGAATGATTTTTCTAAAATGGTGGCTGAAAATAAAAATAATTATACTCTCCTGATCCACTTGATCGCGGAGATGCCATCCGCTAAAACTGATTGACGAAACCCGCTAAGAACCTACAGTGAGGTTGAAAGGTCACCACATAATCGCAATCAGTGATGGCGTCACCGCGTACAGCCAGCGTGATCACGTGGTGCCATCATCACTCTCGCTGCCGGTTCTTTGGTGAGTTTTCTTCAGTTAAGATGGGAGCGAATGGACTCTCCGCGATCAAGTGGCTGAGTGATATCATTTTGAGTGAAATGAGTGAGGGGTTAAATGACGGTGTGCAGCGCGTCGCCATTTCCCATCAACGCGCCCGCTCATACAATGAAAATTGATTCGTTCGGTGAAGTTGCTGGTCGAATTTTCAAAACTCCAGTGTAATGTTGTAGCCGAGAAGAGCGATAATGGATATGTCAATTCAAATCAAGCTGATGCTATATACATACACTAGCAGAAGGACCGGCTTTGCACAGGTATATTTCATCTATATTATTTAATGTTTCTGTGTGTGGTTAAAAGATATTGACAGTGTCCCCCATAGCAGTAACCTCTACAGCACGCCGCCCCTTTAACAGTGAACTACACAGTCCCCCACTCCTTAACAGTGCTGCCGGGCACTTTTAAATAGCGCCTCCACAGCAGCCCATCCCCTTAACTTTGACCTTCACAGCACCCCACTCCCTTGACAGTGACCTCTCAGGGGCTCACCCCTTAACAGTGACCTCCACAGTACCCCGCTCCCTTAACAGTGACCTCACAGTACCCTGCTGCCTTAACAGTAACCTCCACAGCAGTTGCCCCTTTAATAGTTGCCCTGACCCTTAACAGTGACCTCCACAGTGTCCTCCCCTTTAACAGTGACCTCCACAGGCCTGCCCCTTAACAGTAACATCCACAGTAAACACCTCTTTAACAGTGACCTCCACAGTGCCCGCCCCTTTAACAGTGACCTCCACACTGCCCTGCCCCTTTAATGCTAGGGCTACGACGACATGTGTCGCGACGACATTTTGTCTCAAAAATTTTATAATGATAGGCTATGGTGTCGCACTGACGCATGTGACATGCTGCGACTGTGACAAACAGTTGCCAAAAATCCATCAAGATGGATTTTCTGTGCAGTCACAGCATGTCACATGTTGCAGTACAACACCATAGACTATGATTATAAAATTGTCTCGCCACATTGGTGCGACATCAATATCGTACGACACATGTAGCAGTGTAGTTGTGCCCTATGTGTTGTGCGACATTGTCCGTCGCGACACATGTCATCGTGTAGCCCTAGCCTAAAGCTGACCTACAGCAGTGAAGAAAAATGGATGGGTTGTTACGGAAACCTGGAGTAAAACTGTGCGTATGTGGAGACTAAGGGCCTGCGAGCTTCTATTGGCTGATAAGGGACATGTGACCCGTGTATGGCAGTTGGGATATGAAGAGAAAGACTTGCAGGCTTGTATTGGCTAATGCAGGTTAATTTTTGGGGAATATCTCAAGAGCGGTACGTCACTAGAGAGCTGAGACCCAGTATAAAAACCTTCCTGGACACCCGATGTACCTGTGTGCCAAATTTGGTGAAGATCGGTCCAGTCATTTGGTCGCGCATGAAGAATAGTGATGAGCGGAAGGTGCCATATTCGGTTTCGCGATATTTTGCGAATATTCGATTGAATATTACGTCATATTTTTATCGAAATCAAATATTCATCATTATTCTATATATTGCGAATATTACACAAATTTATATTTGCATCCTGAATTAAACTTAGAGCTGAGTTCCTAATGGTTGTATTGCTAGAATATA
>JAKVIS010004407.1:0-14059 GCA_033119425.1 Bufotes viridis
GGTGCAGCATACTCGTTAGGGTTAATAGTGTTCTTGGGTGTGGTAGTGCAGCACCACTAACCTGAGAACGCTGACTCTCTGGCAGGTAGTTGTAGATAGAGTTCGTGACGCGAGGTGCCAGTTAACGGTGGCACAAGCGTTTGCTGATAGTAGAATAACTGAGGAACCACGCTGGCAACAAAACAGAACTTGAACTTTACTAAAGTCTTGATAATAACATGCACATAAATGGATGGAGCGCAGTTCTCATGCATAGCAGTTGCAGAGTAGTTTGCAGATGAGCAGATAACAGATGCATATAAGTTGTAATTCTCTTAGATCAAGCAGGCCTAATACTCGCACAGGGATTTGACTCTCCACTATTTCCTCAGGTTCTATGCGTGATACAGGTGACTCCAATTCTTCTGACCTGTCTACTCCTAGGTTACTTTATCATCCAAGGCCCAAATACCTCTTAGACGGCTTCTATCCTGGTTCTTTACACTTGAGATTTCCTTGCTACCTGCTGAGGACATTGCAGGAGACCCATGCACAGACTACTCTGTCTGCACACACTTCTACAGACTCACTGTCTGCACTGAACTAACTCTACTCTGCTTTGGGCCTCACCTATGTAGTGGGATGTACTATCTCCCTCTAGTGGCTGTAGTAGACACTACCCCTGCAGGCCTGTACAAGGAAATAAATTAAGGGTACATACACATAATAAACCTTTGCAGTGTCGGGTATTAACTCCCGTATGCTGCATACAGTCTGAGGGGATGTTCTTCTCGGTCCTCTGTACCTGATTCTGACTGGAGTTTCTCCTCTGGAGGTGGGGGCCGCCGCCTGGTGACATTAGAGAACAGTCTCCTGTACTGAGCTTGTTCAGCAGATGGATCAGTACTGGGCCTCTCTTCAGCTGCAGGAATAGTGATGATCTCTGATGGAGCTGCCTGGGCACTGTGGAGAGCTGAGGGTCCTGTACAATGTCTGTAACCTCTGCTGCACGATGTGCATTTGGTTCAACTAGGCCCCTTTCACACAGGCGAGTTTTCCACGCGTGGCAATGCGCAGTGGACGCTTGGCACCCGCACTGAATCTGGACCCATTCATTTCTATAGGGCTGTGCACATGAGCGGTGATTTTCACGCATCACTTTATGCTTGCGTGAAAATCGCAGCATGCCTATATTTCTGCGTTTTCACGCAACGCAGGCCCCATAGAAGTGAATGGGGCTGCGGAAATCGCAAGCATCTGCAAAGCAAGTGCAGATGCATGCATTTTCCCACATGGTTGCTTAGCAACGGGACCAGATCTTTATTATTTCCTTATAACATGGTTATAAGGAAAATAATAACATTCTCACAAAGAATGCTGTAAAATGAGATTGAGGTTAAAAATAAGAACTTAACTTACCTTAGCCACTTGATCGCGTAGCTGGCTTATCTTCTTCTCTCTTCAAGCTTGCTGCAGTTCCAAGGACCTGTGATGACGTCACATCACATGATACCGTGAATGGTCCATGTGATGTGACGTCATCACAGGTCCTTTAGACTGCAGCTAAAGCTCTGAAGAGAGAAGACAACTACGCGATCAAGTAGCTAAGGTGTTAAGTTTTTATTTTTAACCCTTCATCCTCATTTTACAAAGCATTCTTTATTAAGAATGCTATTATTTTCCCTTATAACCATGTTATAAGGAAAATAATAAATTCACTAGAATACTCGATCCCGAAATCGACTTCAGTGATGAAGTCCAGCTTCGGGTCTGGGTACCAAACATGGTGATTTTTCCACGCTGCATGCAAAAACGCATTACAAACGCTTGCGCACACGCAGGAAAGTCGGGCATATTCCTGCAACGCACCCGCATCCTATCCGTGTGAAAGAGGCCTAAGGGGTAGATTATCACTCCCAGCACTGGAGCGGGTCTCACTGACAATGCTGAGCTGGGTGTCACTAATAATATCAGCACATGAGAAGTTTTCTTGCGGAAGCACAGGACTGACACTCCAATTCAATTCATCAGTGATGCAAACAAAGTCCACTGTGCTTAACCCCTTGTTGTCTGTCTGGCACACTTTGTTCTGCAGCATTGCCAGCTTTTGCAGAGGTTGATGGCTCAGACCTCAAACATGGTTCACACAAGAGCTGTGATCCTCCAGTCTCTGCAGCTTCATATATTATAGGGTTCGCCTGCTTCACAACATTGCAACCACTCTCATATTCAGTTTCTTTTTCCATAAATTTCCCTCCTTTTCACAACTTGGGCTTTAGATTCTTTCTTTTGTCACCTGCCAAGTTTTGTATTTTAGATATTATGTTTCTATCTTCCTCCAGACTCTTTCTTCAGTATATCCAGCTCCCCGTGTGCAATCATCCAGACACTCTACACTTCATCAGCTTTAATTTAGGCCTCTTGCACGCATTTTTTTCTGTTTACGTCTCTGTTTTTTTGTTTTCCGTATACGGAACCATTCAGTTCAATGGATCCTCAAAAGAAAAAACGGAAGGTACTCTGTATGCCTTCCGCTCAAAGATAGAACATGTCCTATTAGGCATCATGCACACGACCATATGGCTTTTTCAGCATTTTGCGGTCCGCAAAAACAGATCCGCAAAAATACGGATGATATCCGTGTGCATTCCGCTTTTTGCAAAACGGAACAGCTGGCCCCTGATAGAACAGTACTATCCTTGTCCGTTATAATGGACAATAATTGGACATGTTCTATCTTTGAATGGAACGGAAAACGGAAACTGAAATGGAAGGCATACTGGAGTACCTTCAGTTTTTTTGCGCATCCATTAAAAATGAATAGTTCCGTATATAAAACCGAACGTAAATTAAAAAAACGCTTTGTGCGCATGAGCCTTATTGTTAGTACTGTTCTATCAGGGGCCAGCTGTTCGTTCTGCAAAAACAGAATGCACACAGACGTCATCCGTATTTTTTGCGGATCTGTTTTTTGGACCACCAAATACTGAAAAAGCCATACGGTCGTGGTGCAAGAGGACTTAATCTGTGGATCTTCATTTTAAGAGGGGCTGGACTAGGGCGTGAGCTTAGGGAGGCTGACATGATTGGTTTTGGGCAGAGGGTCCGGCCATTAAGGGTTCATTTCGGTAGTGGAGGGGTGTGCACATAAGGGTGAAGTTTGGGCTTTTAAGGGGGTGTAGTGAGGGGATAGGACGCCATTTTGGTTAATAATTTGAGGCAGCAAGCTCCCACTATTAGGGCTTACCGTTATGCAGGCGGTTGAGGAGTTGTTTCAGCAGTTGCGGGCGGCGGCCCGAGGAACAGGATAATTGCAGGAGCAAGTGGAAGGCTTACTGCAGGTGGAGGTGGCGGGTACGGCACGGAGACCCCAAGGGTCCGGCGCCGGTTAAGGAGCCCCTAAGTGGACCCTTCACAAAGGGAGGGTGGTTGGCAGCCATCATCCAGACCCTCCTGGCGTGGGAGGAATCAAACTGTGCGGCAGGACCCAGAGCAGGGAGTGGGGCCAGTACCCTGCCCTCAGCAGCAGGCAGCCTGGATGCAGGACCAGGACCTGTGGGATCTCCCTGTCAGGGGTGTCTGGGGGCCCACTGGATAGGAGCAGCAGCAGGGTGAACAAGGCTGTGCAGGGTGGGGACAGGAGTGTGCACAGGCCTCAGCAGCATGACGGGCAGCATGGTGTTGGCCCAGCTCATCAGGATGTACTGGACGTGTAGTGATCACCGCAGAATGCATCCAGCCACCTGAGGCTGGGCTGCGGGCCTTTAGTGGGATGTCGGCAGTAGGACAGAGAGAGGACGATTTGATTATTGAGGATCATCAGGAGCCAGGACCTTCGCTGTGGGGCTCTCAGTGCCCGGGCAGCCAGGTGAGACAATCTTGGGTCACCTCACGTTAGCTAGCTGCCCAGGGGGTGTCGGTGCTGGGGGCGTCAAAGGGGGTTAGTTGGGGGCCTGTGACAGTTGCTAGTAGTCTTGTGGGTTGAGTATCTGGCTTAGAGGCATCGGGTTTGTCTCTGTTACGGGCGTGGGGATAGTACCCTGGGGTTAGTGGGACGGCAGGGAGTTCGTTTACTCGGGCTGCAGGTTCGGTGTTGGTACAGACTCAGACCGGGAGGGGAGACTGATAGGCCTAGGGTGGACAATGTGGCAAGAGGTAAGGTGCACGTATGCTTTGAAGGGCCGTTAGGGATGCATTTGAAGTAGGACATTCGTGAGCGTATATGGAAGGGGAGCATGTGGAAATTTTCTCACTACTCCCCTTCAAGCCGTTTTAACTTGGATAGGGGTAAAAAGTAGGAAAAAAGGAAGAGGAGTAAAGCGCCGGTATCGCTTGATCCCTCGCACTTTTCAAATTGACTCCAAGCGCTTGCTATCTTAGCGAATGGGATTGCGGAAAAGTCGCCAGAGTGCTGTTTGGTGCTTTTTGCTACCTAGATGCCATAGAGGAGGCATACTGGGTTTATGGGGGGTACAGGGTGGCTCGGTATGATGAGCAATTGAGGCAGAGAAAGGCGGTACGCCCTAATATCCAGTGGGACCATAAAGATATTGGGTTATGGCTGAGGGTGACCACACCAGTGAGGCCTGGGCAGTCCTTTCGGGGGAATCGGAGGATCAAGCCAGTCTAGCTTTGCAGCAGCGTCAGCCAAAGGTTTGTGCTTCCTCTTTAACGAAGGAAGCTGTAAGTTCAGAGCAAAATGCAAATTTAAGCATGAGTGCTGCGTCATGTGGTGGTAACCACGGGGCAAATCGTTGCTTCAAGGGAAATAGGCAAAAAGGGGTGAGGCTGCTTCAAAAGGTTGGCTCAGGTGCGGAGGAAAAGATGGAGCGGTATCTAAATAGATACCCCAATCGGGAAGCGGGTATTAAAACGGGGTTTACGCGGGCTTTTGGTATTCCATCAACATCATTGCCGGTGGTTGGGGTGCGAAAAATTTGCACTCGGCTTTGGAGCATCCGGAAGTAGTGTCCGAAAGTTTGCCTAGGAGGTGTCATTGGGTAGGATGGATGGTCCATTTTTAGAACCACCTTTGGTTAATTTGCAGGTATCACCTTTAAGGTTGGTACCAAGAAGGAGCCGAACAAGTTTCGCTCATTCACCATTTGTCTTTCCCAAAGGGACGTCGGTTATTGATGGTATTGATCCTCAACTGTGTTCGGTGGTTTATACCTCATTTGATGCAGCTGTGGTTTGGATGCGGAAATTGGGCCTGGGGACATTATTGGCAAAAACAGACATTGAGGTGGTTTTTCGCCTTCTGCCGATTAACCCTGATAGTTTGCATTTGTTAGGTTGTTATTGGGATGGGGGGTACTTTGTAGACAGGTGCTTGCCGATGGGTTGCTCTTTGTTGTGCATGTATTTTAAAGCATTTAGTTCTTTCCTGGAATGGGTTGTGGTGGACATATCCGAATGTTCGTCCATTATACATTACTTGGACGTTTTTCTTTGTTTAGGTCCGGTGGGATCGCGGGTTTGTTCGTTGTTGTTAAATATGTTGCAGGCGGTTTTTTCGAATTCGGGTGCCGCTTAGCAGAAGAAAAGGCAGTGGGTCCTACGACGGAATTGAGTTTTTCAGTTGAGAAAATGCGAGACTTAAGGGAGGAGGTAGGCAAGGCCAGGAGATCACCCAAATCTCTGTTGGGGAAGTTAAATTTCGCATGCCGGATTATGCCGATGGGCCATATTTTTTGTTGGTGTTTGGCAGCAGCTATGGCAAGGGTATTGGCCCCTCATCATTTCATTCGGCTGGGTAGGGACCTGAGGGGAGATCTGAAACTATGGACGGGCTTTTTGGAAAATTTCAATGGTAGAGCGTTGGTTATTGGGGATGTTGTGGATAGCTTCGATTTTGAGTTATTTTCGGATGGTTTTGGGGTGTATTGTCATGGACAATGGTGCACCGATCGTTAGCCAAAGTCCTGGGTGTTAAGGGAATGGTAAGGAACTTGGCTCTCTTGGAGATTTTTCCTGTAGTACTGGCAGTGGTCTTGTGGGGTGAGAAATTTAGGAATAAGAAGGCGATCAATAGTTTGATTGTGTCATCTCCCCATTGGTGCGATTATTGCAGCATTTAGTTTTACTCTGTCGCTAAACGCTTGGGTGGTGGAAGTTCACGTGTCTGGGGTGTCTAATTGTATTGCGGATGCCCTTCTCGCTCGCAGTGGGAACGTTTTGTCATCTGGTGCCAGAAATGGATATCGAGGGGTTGGTGTGTCCGGAGTCCCTGTGGGAGCTCTTGGAGGTACAGTAGAAGGACTGCTGCGGGCGCCAAAAAGTGAGGGTACATGGGTGGCCAGGGCCGGTGCAAGGATTTTTGCCGCCTAGGCAAAAGAAAAGTTTGCCGCCCCTCATGTGACATCACAATGCCCCACCCATATAATCTGCCATAATAACTAACGCGAGTGTATAGGGATAGCAGTGTGTGCAGTGGATGCATGGTGTGCAGTGGATGCATGGTGGTGTGCAGTGGATGCAGTGTGTGGCAGTCGATGCAGTGTATGTGTGTGGAGTGTATAGGAGACCAGTGTGTAGGTGATGCAGTATGTGTAAGTGATGCCATGTGTAGGTGATGCAGTGTGGGTGTGTGCAAGGGATAGAAAGAAGTTCCGTGTTTGTGTATAAGGTTTGTGTTGTGTGTTTCTGAATGTGTGTACAGAGTGCTCTGTGAATCTGTGTTTGCATGTGTAAGGCTCTATTCATACATCCAAAATTCTGTTCCGCATTTTGCGGAACGGAATTGCGGACCAATCTATTTCTATCCACACTCCCGGTCCACACTACCATCCTGCAAAAATAGAACATGTCCTATTCTTGTCTGCAATTGCGGACAAGAAAAGGCATTTTCTATGCGAGTGCCGGCAATGTGCGGTCCGCAAATGCGGAACGCACATTGCCGGTGTCCGTGTTTTGCGGATCCGCAAAACACACTTGGATGTGTGAATGGAGCCTAAGAGATGCATTGTGTTTCAGTGTGTGTAAGGGATGCAGTGTGTGTGTGTGATGGATGTCAAACTCTCCCCCAGTCACTCTCTTTCTTACCCCTCCCTTGTGTCACTCTTTCCCTTCTTGTCACTCTCATTACCCCATCATTACTCTTATTCCCCTAGTCACTCTATTTCTTGCCCCTTGTGTCACTCTGTTCCCTCCTGTCAGTCCTCTGGTGTGTGTGGTGTGGTGTGGTGGCCGCCCTTCTTGTCACTCTCAACCCCCCCATCACTCTCATTCCCCTCCTCTTGTGTCACTCTGTCCCTCCTGTCAGTACCTGTGGAGTAGGGCGCAGGATTAAGGCAGGCAGTGTGAGAACTTCCCTGGTGTCAGTCCATGTGGAGTAGCGTGGCTGAGCTCTGTCCGGTTCACGGGTACAGGAGCTTTTGTTCCTTGTACCGGCCGGACTGAGAGGAAGTGCACACTGAGTGAGCACTTCCTGTCAGTCCGGACAGGTACAGAAAACAAAGCTCCTGTACCTGCGGACTGTACAGAGCTACGTTACTCCACAGGGACTGACACTAGGGAAGCGCTCACACTATCTGCTCTAATACTGCGCCCGGGCGGTGCGTCAGCCCGGCGGGAGCCGGCGCCCCCAGCAGAGTGCGCTCACGCGGTGGCGTACTCTGCTTATGGGTGGCGCCGGCCCCATGGGTGGCTTATGGTAAAGCTTAGGGGTACTGGGAACAGTGGTGTGAGAGAAATTGGGGCGTGTGTGGATGATGGGGTCCTCCCACTGCTGTTATTTTTAGGACAGGTAAAAGAGGAAGGTTGGTCATTGTGCAGTTAAATAGATGATGGTGGTTTGGCATTTGTTTTAAGTTACGCTGTCTTCCGGATGTCACAAAACTTTCTTGGTTCGGCAGGTGTTGGAGGGGTTGGGGAAAGGGGAAAGCGGGCGGAGCATAGAAGGAGATCAGTCTCATTTGCCTTACCCTAGGTACACCTAAGCGCTTTACAGCGCAGCTCAAAGCGCGCTGTAAACGCACAACATGTGAAATGCCATGTATCCCTATGGACATGGTACATTTGGGCGTTTTACAGCGCGTTCAACGGCTGAAAACGCCTGACACAAACGCTAGTGCTTGAGCTTCTTTGGGGCGTTTTTCAAGCTTCCGCCATTGGAATGCATGGGAGCGCTCCAAGATGAAGATATGCGCCGCTTTCTGTTTTAAAAGCGCGCATACTGAACACGCGCTTTTCTCATTTGACCCAGCATAAAAGACCGCTTCCAGGTTCAACACAGAATCCTAGGCCCTAGCATGGAGGAAGCTGGATGTGAGGCGGAGACCCTTTTAGTGGATCTGGAACCTGTCAATCAAAAACGCCTCAAAACGCGCGTTCCTTGAATGCAAAACGCCCATGAAAACGCTTTGTTTGTCGGCTAAAAACGCTAAAAACGCCCGCTCCAAAACGCTTAGGTGTGTTCCCAGCCTTATTGTCTACAAATTGCCTCGCAGACCGAATAAGTGTGTCATTTGTCAGGTGAAGTGCGGTTATTCTGCGTTAGCATTTCCTTGGCTTTTGGGGGCTGTTCGTTGGGGGAGTTGTGTGCAACAGTGTTCGGTATGACGGGGGGTGGTTTGGGCAACAAGGGGATGATGTGAGATCTTTATCAGGGCAGGGTGGTGGTGAGGATTCAGCTTATCTAAAACAGATAGGAAAGGTAAGGGCGTAATGTTATTCATTTTGCAGTTACGGGGTGTTCATTATGTCCGATGAGATATTTGCAGGAAATGCAGGTCGGGACTGCTTGGGGAGTGATCTTCTTCTTAGACATGAGGATGGGGCATTCTTTCTCGTGTTTTCAGTTTTGAGCGGGGCGTCGCGGTCATCCGGTAGCTTGGCTCCAGAGGTATGTTGTGGGGTAGTGTCTTAAGGGAGGTGCATCGCTTTGCACGGTTGGACCGGGCACCTGATGTTTTGGTACTTCATGTTGGGGGAATGACTTGGATGTTAGGTCAGTTAGAGAGTTGATTAGGACATAAAGTTTGACTTATTGAGATTTTGGGCTTTATTCCTGGCCATGATAACAGTGTGGTCTGATATTGTTGCCTCGGCAGGACATGGCGTAGAGGCACGTTCGTTGAACGCCTTAATAAGGCAAGAATTAGGTAAATAGGGTAGTTGGTAAGTTCGTGGCCAGGAATGGGGCATTGGCTGTCAAGCCTTCTGAGTTAGAGTTGGGGAATTTTGGAGGGCTGATGGGGTTCACTTTAATGTTGTCTGCATTGATTTGTGGTCCCTGGGGCTTCAGGGAGGGATTGAGAGGGCTCTAGGTATGTGGGAGGGACACGCAATCTTGAGGGTAAGGAGTCAAGCTGCGCATTGTTGGCGTGTGGGAGGTCCTTGAAGCTGGTGGTATCGCTGGTATTGGAGAATGGGAGGGCCTCAATGGTGGGGCTAGACTCTCCTGGTTGGGCAATTGGTTGGTAGTGAGAGGCGCCCATCAGTTGGTGTCTCCAAGTTGGTGTTTTATGGCTGGAGGCAAGATGAAAGTTCCAAGTTCGGCTTTGTGGATATTAGGCTTTGGGGCTTCTAGGACCTCCCTCATCAGGGTTAAATTATATTATATGTTATTTATGGTTTTGTATTTATTTTATTAATAAAATGGCTGCTGTGACCTGATTTAAATCCGACTTCTGGTTTCTGTGTGTTATTTTTTGTTGGGATTGACGAGACGAGACGGGGTTATTTAGGTTACAGAGGACCCTAAAAATTGACCAATAACCCAATCAAGTTTAAATACATTTCTTCTGGTCACATTTATGTTCAAGTCAGAAACATTGCTGCACTCAGAAGACTCACCAGCCACCATTTCTAAACCTCTCTCTCCATGCTACAGGCCACATTCCAGGCTCTGGGCTTCACCAGGCTCATAAGCCCAGCTCCCTCCCTCCACCTGGGTCAGAAGCCATGACCCTCCCTGCAGGGAGCTCAGCAGCACACGTCTATCCTCTCCTATGGACAAGAATAGGAATCTACTATAATACTGCCCCTATGTACAAGAATATAACTACTAGAATATTGCCTCCTATGTACAAGAATGTAACTACTATAATGATCTTTTATTTAAAATCAGGCATCAAAATATTACAATACATTTACAATAAAAATCATAGAAAATAATAAATAATATAGAGTTATATCACTTTGATAATAAACATCATAACACATTATGACAAGTGCTGACACATGGATGTTCCCTCCAGTACACGTTATTGCAGTTATTTTTAATGTCTTCCTTATATATCATCTTCAGACTTTCGAGGATATTATATAAAATTTTTATCACAGGTCAGGAGTTCCCTGTTGATGACCAGGCAGCACTGAGCACACCGCAGATGGTAACTGGTCACCACATTCACTACATACAGGGAACTCTGCTGTATTGTCTAAGATCTGGGGAAGTTCCATATGAGAGCTGCCACACTAGATGTGGTAACTGAAGGGACAGTGACACAGCCTCCTATACCTGGATATTGACCGGACAGTCCAGCAGAAGATGCTTCATGGTCTCCAGTACCTGATAGCATTTCTCTCTAGGGCTAATACCTGTCCTAGATTGCTAATACGGCTTATATGTTTATTTTTTTTTTTTTAAACAATAAGTTTTTTATTGAAGTTGCAGCAGAGATAATTACACACAATGCACATTGTGGACGCAGCCACTGTCAAGAAATTCACATAGTATTGTCGCACTCGACCATTACAATCCCCAGTAACAAGTGACGCAAGAGGCGATAGGACACCGCTATGGTGTCGCCAACCTATCACCATTGAGTCCAGTACAGACATGTAGGAATGAATCGTCCACTGTTCTTCAGCTCTTCAAATGCCGCAACAGTTTTGAAGAAAATATAGTGTGAAACATAGATAAACAACAACAATCAAGGGGGAGAGGAGGGGGGATACAACACAGATCTCAGAAAATGCTTAATGGCAAAGGGGAAGCATATTGGCTGGACAACCAGCTCAACCACCTGTTATGAGTTTGCACCCTGTTAGAAAGCGTGGGAGCAAATACTAGTTCGCATTGCATATGGAAATTTAATAGGTTTATAACCTCCTGAATTGGCGGGCATACTGCCTGTTTCCATCGGCAAGCTATGACCTTCTTAGCCGCGTGAAGTACATGAGCCGTGACCCATCTATCAGCTAGGGAATGTCCACTAAGCCAACACCCAACACTGCCAGCTCCGCACTCACTTCCATGTCCCTTCCTAATACCACCCTCAAGAGAGCAGACACCTCCCGCCAATAACCTCTAACCAGTGGGCAATGCCACCACATATGAAGTGGATCACCAATTGCTCCACAACCCCTCCAACAGAGGGAGAGTATCCAGGAGAAAAGTGAGATATTCTGTTTGGGGTCAGGTACCACCGCAATTGGATTTTTCTGCTTTGTTCCGTGTGGTTAATACACTTGGAACATTTGATTGACCAGTACATGGCATCCCGCCATTGCTTAATAGAGATATCTCTCCCCAACTCGGCTTCCCACTTCTTCATGTATGGTTGTTTAACTTCTATACCCACTGAGAGTAGACTCAGATACCATATGGAGATTCTCGATCTGCGGGTGGTACCTGAGGTAAACAGCATCTGCGCTGGACTCTCTCCCTCCCCCGTCCGTGCAGGCAAGGACAGTAAGAAGTGTCTGATCTGCAAAAATTGGTAGAAAAGGGTATTAGGCAAGTCATATTGCTTGTGTAGAGTCTCAAAATCCACCATCTGAGTCCCAACAAACAAACAACCAATCTTATCGATACCGTTCTTCAACCACTGAGAGAGGTCCAACATAGGGACATGGTATTCCAAGGCCGACAGCGGAAAGTCCGCTCTATCCATTGTTACCCCCAGAGAGGTGCTAAGGCTGGACCACGCCAGGAATGATGCCTGCATAGTCAGAAGTTTGAATGGACAGCTATAAGATTTGAGTAGTGAAGCTGCCAAAGCCGCATGTAGAAGCCCTCTTTGGCAAAATGTGCCTCTAAGCTTAACCATTTGTGGGAAGCTTTCTGGGCCCACCATTCCATAGCCTGATCCAGCAGATTAGCCAAGTAGTATTGCTGCAAGTTCGGCACCCCCAACCCACCCATACGGATCGGAGGGTGCAAGGCTGACTTCGCTACTCTAGGTCTAGTCCCTCCCCAAATAAACCGCAACATGTCCGCCTGAAGCTGACCTATCAAGTTCCTCGGTAGAACCAGTGGGATGCAGCTGAATTTATACAAAATCTTCGGTAAAATGAGCATTTTAACCGCTGCTTATTTTTGCCATCCATGAAAGCTGGATTTTAGAGTATTTCTCATAGTCCCGAAGCAGCCCGTCCGTAAGATTTTAAAGTTATGCGATACCATAGAGGAAATTGAAGGGGTCAATTCTATTCCCAGATATGTAATGGAAGAGTCTCTCCAGGAATACTTAAATTTACTGACCAGGTCAGAGTACAAGTCATTAGGAATATTGATTGGTAACACATTAGTCTTACCAATATTAAGCTTGTAATAAGAGACGCTGGAGAAGAGGTCAATAATCTGCGAGGCTGCCGACAACGAGCGTAAGGGCTCAGTTAATGTCAACAACACGTCATCCGCATATAATCCTATGACGTGCGATTGGTCCCCAGATTAATCCCAGATACATCAGGGCACATACGCAGCTTCTCCGCCAGCGGCTCCATTACCATAGTAAAAATGAGGGGGACAAAGGGCAACCTTGTCTAGTCCCATTAGATATGGGAAAAAGTCAGACAAAAACCCTGACGCTAACACTCTGGCCGAAGGGCGGGTATAAAGGCCTAGAATTGCTTGGAGAATGGGACCTTGAAACCCAAATTTTGCAACACCTGGTCCAGGAACCCCCAGTGCACCCTATCAAACGCTTTTTCAGCATCCAGGGACACAAAGACCGTGGGGCTCCTGGACCAACCCGCAATCTGCAACAAGTTCACCATTCTCCTAGTGCCGTCCCTGCACTGACGACTCCAGCACAAAACCCACCTGGTCATCTGCTATAATAGAGGGAAGAAGGGCATTAATACGTGTCGCTAACAATTTAGCAAAGATTTTTAAATCCGCATTTAGAAGAGAGATGGGCCTGAAGTTTTCTGGGGCATTAGGAGGTTTTCCTGGTTTAGGGAGAGTCACTACCGTGGCCATTAGCATTTCAGACGGATCTTACCAGTGGACATAAAACTAGAGAAAAGTTTTTCCATGTATGGAATTAAACAGGAACCAAAGACTTTGTAATACTCAGCTGCAAACCCATCTGGGCCAGGGGCCTTGTTGCTCGGAGTACTTCTAATAGTGGACATAATTTCCTCCTCAGTGATAGGTTTATTCAATGAGGACAAGTCTTCAGCAGACAATTTAGGAAGGGACAGTGAGTCCAGAAAAGCGGAAATTCCGGCAGAGGTAGGCTGAGGAGTGTTTATATCCCCTCGGAGATTATACAGTGATGAATAATAAGAAGCAAACGCATTCGCTATTTCTCGCGGATGCGTGTGCTCCACACCATCATAACGGAGCCTCTCAATAACAGAATCGGCTTGTCTACGCTTTCAACCGACGGGCCAGCATAGCACCTGCTCTATCTCCAGTATGGTAGAACTTAGCTTTAAGCCGTTTCATTCCCAGTTCCTGCTTATGTAACAATAACGCCCTAATATGCGATCTGCAGCTAGTAAGGACCTCCAAGGTAAGAGGCGATGGATTATCCCTATGCTTGATCTCCGCAATTTTTAACTTAGACAAAGCTTCTGAGACCTCCCTTTCCCTAAGTTTTTAAGCCTGGCGGCAGATTGCAACAGTACACCCCTCATGAATGCCTTCTGAGTGAGCCATAGCGTGTCAATGCGGGTATTTGGAACGTCATTAAACTTCAAAAACTCTTTGAGAGTGAGGGAGAGCTCTTGAACCCGTTTGGGACATTTTAACAAATACGTATTCAGCTTCCACAGTGCCGATGGAGGAGTTGGAACCCCACCATCAATAATTATACTAACCGGAGCGTGATCTGCCCACGTAGCACTCCCAATGTCGGATCCTTCCACTCCATTCAGCAGACCTCTAGTGATCAAAAAT